>CAOKZL010001848.1:0-301232 GCA_948472985.1 Iguana delicatissima
TCATATATCCACAATGTAAGTGGAGGGCCATCATCTAACCCCACAATGCATGTCCATAGCTAGTGGATTCTTAACTTAATTCTGAATGATGCTTGTCTGGAACACAGGTATTTTAAGTAACAGCATACCTCTGTAGGAATACTGTAAATATCCACTTATCCAGCACAGACCTATGCATACTGAAACCCACTGAAATCATTTAATGCACTTAACTTTCCATTGGATTGTGACGAAACACTGTTTTCACTGCTCAGAATTCTTCTTTTCTTCGAAACTGACATTTTGGATTATTGCATTCTCTGATAAAATGAGAAAGTTGAAGACACTTTATGTTCTACTAATTGCTTTAAAATTTAATGAATATCAGTTCTAATTTAATTGCTTTTTAGTACTTCATCTAACTTATTAAAAAGAATCAAGGACATGTAATGAACAGTAGATGGTTTGGCCCAACGTTTGTCCATATTCTCTTTTCAATTAATCAGTTATTGTCCAGTGGTGTGTAATTACACATTAAGAAGTTATTGGATATCACAGTTATGTCTGTCCCAGGGGGCTCATGAATACACTAATATAAAACACCTATAATGACCTGTTCTTAGATCTGCAAATTGTTTCCATTTTTTCCTTTTTTTCCCCTACCTCTGCTAAATGAAGATGAGAGCAGTAACCATTAACTTTAAATCACCTGTAATAGTTAATGAGAGAGAAGGAAAATGTCTCTTCCAGCAGCCATAATAAATCTACTTTTTTTTTGTTACAGAATTTTAAAAGAGAGCCAGATCTAAATGCAACTCTATCCATACTTCTGAAAAGTAGCAGTGTGTGTCCGAGGGGAGCCATGGGCAGTCTAAACTGAGCATACATGCTCTTTTGGCTCTTCTTCATGGCCTCCAAATGAGAGAAACAGACAAGCAGGAAAACCTTGTCAAATCATATCCAGGCACTATTTGCTTGGCTTCATTCAAATCAAATCAAACTCTGGAACTGATCCTTATGCAACAGCTCTGAGTGTTTGCATAGCAACTAAACTGTGTTTTGTTGATCTGCCTTTTTTAAAATGCTGGAAAGAACAAAATTTACTATGCAAAGAGACAAAGGCTTTGCTTGTAGTCAAGAACCTGTACTTTCTTATTAATACATAATAGATGAAACTAAGAAAAGACTCTTAATCCACATTATGGGTTATGACGCATTTTAAACAAGAGTATTTGAGAAACTAGAAATTGTACTGTGTTGCTCGCCTTTTGAAGGCAGCAAAGAAGAACCACAGGAATATTTTCTGATTTTCCCTATTACCATGACTGAAATCTATTTTTTGATATAACAGGGTGGCTCCCAGAATGCAAAATGCTGGTTGGGTTTCTCCTTCTCCTTCACTACTGCTACCACCACCACCTTCTGCCTCCCAAACTTCGTTTTCCTAGCCATATTCATAAGCAGTGGTAACAAAACAGAACACTCATATAAATCATGCATCCAGGGGCTGCTGGAAAAGCAGCTTTCTCAGGGAGGAAAGTGGATGTGTAGCAGTTGTATTTCTGAGATGGTTAGATACATTCTCACCCCCTCAGACTGAACAGTACTAGACAGGAGGTAAGCCGAATAATTCTGCTCCCACAGCCTTAATAGTTTGCTGAGGAGAGAATACTAGGACGTGCGGTTTTTCTCAACCTAACAGTCTGAAGACTTAACGAGCAGCGTATACCAACATTCCCTCTTTTAAAAAACATTTAGAAGCACTAAAACCTAATCCCCCAGAATACCTTACTCAAGAACCAAACAAGTGCAAGGACATGAGAGAAAACTAGGATGAGGTGACGATTTGAAGCAAAAGGGATCAACATGTGCAACATCCTAGTAGGCAAATGCCACTCTGAGCTAGCTGTCACCCAACCTTAAGTCTGTTCTCATACCCCCAGTGCTCTGCCAGCTACTCCTTCGTTCTTTCACTCACAATTCAATAAAACCAGACTATGGGAACGTTAAATGTTTGGACTACATTTCCCGGAATCCCTCAGCCAAGGTGGTTTTTAGTCCAAAAAAATATGGTCTCCTGCATTCCAGATAAAACTCACTTTGGGAGAACAGTAGTCATCAACAAAGACAGAAGAATTCTGGCTGGCAGTGCCATTTCTTGCCAAGGAAATTGATGTTTGTAGCCAACTTCCATTACCTTTGGCAGTAAAAGCTGCTGCCAGCATCATTTCCCTGAGGCCTGTCCCATCATCACTGAAGCTCTCCACTCCTGTTCCCTCCCCAAAGTTTTTTCCCCTCTTCAGGAAAACATAAAGATAGTGTGCAAGCGACAGAGGGTTAACATCAATTTGGTCCTCTGAATGTTCCTCTTGAATGGTCTTGAGAGTTTCAATGTCTTAAGCATGACTGATCTTTTGGAGCAAGGACTGGGTTGCTCACTCATCCCTAAACAGCACACTGTATGTTAGGTTATCATTTTATTCTGTGTGTTCAGTCCAGATAGTTACACTGAAGCTGCAGCACACTAATAAGACCAGAGGCAGTGTCAAGGACTATTTATTACTTATGGTGAATCCGGAGTGATGTTTCTCCTGTGATTTTCTCTTAATCTGCCTCTGCTGATCACCTCCAGGGAGGAAAAGTTCACACTCCATTCTGTGACCAGCAAGCTTTGGTTGTGTTGATTGCTATGCTTCTTGGCTTCATTCCAGGGTGAAAAGGTGGGTATCGCATTAAAGACTTACAACCTTTTCTGTGACAGATCTGGACAAAAGTCTCACACTGTCTTTCATTTTGTCCACAGTCCTGACTGTCCTCTAGTATCAAAACATTTTTCCCCAGGGGGAACTGGAAATGTGAAAAATGTCTCAGTCCTGTAATTGAAACTGGGATGGTGCCAGGAAAATTTAGTTTCATTTTTGGTGAGCTTTGGGATAAGGCTGGATGATTAATGGAGGATGTAGGAAATGTGTCTTTAGCATGGCAGAAAAGTAGAATAAATGGTAATTTCTAGGATTTCAGATGGCATTGTAGTTTTTAAACAGTGGTGTACTCTAACCAGGACTCAAAGGAGCACTGAGACTTTTTGATTAGCAGAAAAAATGTCATCACCTGCCACCACTCCCCGGACTTTAAGTTTTCTCTTAGTGTAGCTACAATCTTCACAATTGGTGTGGATGTTAGATTTTCCCCAGCAATAATGCATTATTGTGAACTATCCCAGTTTTAATGGAAAATATTTTGCATACTTTGGTTTTGAATGGATGGTTCAGATCCATTCAGTTTACAAAAGACCTGCTCCTTGTCAGCATTAGAACTGGTTAGTATACTTCTGATGCTTGAGTTTTGGATTACCCTTGGATGCATGGCAATGGGAACTGTAAGGATAAGGGTCCTTAACTTTAAAATTTACCGTTACACTTCTGCTTTTAAAATGCTAAAATACTACAAAGCTAGTGTATTTCTCACCTACTAATTAATTATGAGAAGACACTCTGGTTCTGTAGACGGAATTGAATCTTAAATATGTGTTCATACCCTTGATCACAGTGATGGAGTTAGACAAATTAATGTCTCTAAGCCCAATTCCCATTTATGAAATAATATAGTGACCCGCAAAAATGTTTTAAGAATAAATGCAACCATAATGAGTTGTAAAAATTTCTATTAACCTGTAAAATTCTCACCAAATGGTAATAATATATACGGGTCTTGCTACAAAGATAAGTAGTAATTGTGTAGGTATCAGCATAGCCCAAACATAATGGGAGTGGTGGAGGAATGACAGCACAAACTTGTAACATAGGCTACATCTTATACACATGCCATGATCCCATTCTCCACATGCAGTCTTAGGCCATTTCCGCACTACACTCTTATAGCGCGATTATTCCACTTTCAAAACCCCAGGATTCCACAGGATGTTGAAAGTGGAATAATTGCGCTATAAGAATGTAGTGTGGAAATGGCCTTATGAGTTATGTAAATAAAATTTCTATTAATTCTAAAATTATATTTTCTGTATTTCAGAAATTCTACCATGGTCCTCACTGGACTTTTCTACTGCCCAAAAACACTCACCTTCTTGCTATTTTTGATTAATCCTCATGTACTAGAATTAAAAACAACCTTGTATTCAGTGAGTTGAGGGGATATTTAGAACTCCAGTGTGTTGATTCTGGTGAAGTCCAATGACCTTCTTTATAGTGGTTAAAAAAAAAAGGTAAAATGTAGAGAAATCAAGGTTCAAATCCTATTCCTTTAAATTCAAGATTGAATTGTTCAAAAGCAAGCTATTTATTTTAACTAGGATTGCCAGGTCAAGAGCATCTGAGATTTGAGGGCTGAAATCTGACACCTTGGGGGTGGACATAGTGATATGTTAAAAGGGCCATTCCTTGGTGATGTTATTAAACAAGATACTCTAAGCATCAACCCCAATTGCACAAAGTATGCTGTCCAAATAAAAACATTATGAACAAGAAATGAGGGAAATGTATATAGACACATTTTACAAGGCAGCCCTTTTGCCCTGAGATCTCTCTCCCAGGCCCTGAGACTATGGAACTCTAATTTTAACAGCATTTGATGCAGCTTTTTGTATCTGGTAATAGCCCTAATAATACTAAAAATGCAGATTAGTCACCTCATTCTTGTTTGCAAAAAAGAATTTGAATTTTTGACACTAATATATCCAGGAGTGGGGAAAGTAAAGCCTGCAGGCCCTTTTTGTGGCTCCTAAAGCTTGCTGGAACCCCCATTAATCTTCTTTAGCCGAAACAACAGCCAAGCAACATTCAAGCCACCACAAAATTGTGGCAGTTTGGCTTCTTTTGTCCAAGCCCCAACTGTGAAAATTGTCATATTTCAGCTAATTCCCATAAAGAGAGGTGACACAATGTCAGAGGCAACAGACATGGGAAGAGAAATGGCCCCTGTCTCTTCCATGATTGCCCACTCCTGATATTCCCACTGAAGTCTTTAAACCAGCAGCAACTACACATCCATGCAGAAGAATTCCCCGTTTCCTTCCTTGAGTAGTTAATCACCTCTCCTCTTCACGTTTTCCAGCAGCTCCCACTTCTTTTTCCTAAAGCAACATTCAGGCATTATTCTTGTAGGTATAACAAATGTGTGAGGAAGGGGAGTGCCCTAGCATGCCCTCTTTCCTTGTGCATTTCTGTTACATCCTAAATGTAGAGAATAACCTTGTGAAGTGGAGACTTCTTCTTTCTATGGGGGCTTTCAGTTTGATCTTAAATTCAGATATTCCAAAGCAGGGATTAAAGTCATATGAAGAGCTTTTACAAATATAGGAGACTCTTTCCCTTCAAAAAGTTGTTCTCTATGCACAGAGGATGCTGGCAACATGTCTTTGTTATATCCACATATATAGCATCTGGATAAAGTCTTAGTGTCTTAGCTGCTATTAGCTGCTGTACTAATACACTGTGGGCCTTTCCACACTACACTGTTATAGTGCTATTATTCCACTTCCACCATCCTATGGAATCCTGGGGTTTGCAGTTTAAGGAGGAGCACTTAGAATTCTCAGCCAGGGAGTTCTTGGGCCTCAGTAAACTATAAGCCCCAGAATTGCTGTCCAACCCACAAAGTGAAGAGACCACACACGTGGCATGGGTTGAACTAGGGCAATTTATCATTGTATGCCTATTCAACATAATGCTAGGCTGAGGAGCCGGTGGTGCGGCCCTAAGGGGGCTGCTAGCTCCACCCCCTCCCCATCGCATGGTGATTGCTGGTCTCCCCTCCTGGGAGGCCAGCAAAAGTGCCCCCCTCCACACGTGATCATGCGGGTGGGGGAGACGAATTCCACAGGATATTAAAAGTGGAATAATAGCACTATTAACAGTGCAGTGCAGAAAGGCCCTGTGAAAAGTAGTAGTGGGTCTGGTGTATGGGTGCTAAAGTCACTAAACAGTGAAGGTCTCTGTAAAGTGTGGAATGAGGCAGGATGTTTGAACAAGCTCTTTCTCACAGGCTAAATGTGACATATCTCTCCCCTGACCCTGGTTGCAACTATACTACTTTTTCCTTCCTGTCAGTTTCTAATGGTCTCTCTCCCTTCCTAATGCAACTGAAATTAAGGCTGATATTAGAGCAGATAGCATGTACTGTAGGATGTCCTCTATCAGTACAGGTGAATGGAAACATTTGTCTCCATTATACCCTTTTCCTCAATTAATGTTCCTTCATTATTCCTCTGAATGCTCAGCAAGCATCAAGGTGTAGGCAGTCAGGATTCTGGACATGGGAGAGGCAGTTGTCAGAACAAGTGAGGCACCAGCAAGAGCTTCATCCAAACCCAGGAGGAGGCAAATTGAAAACAAGCAAATAGGGATCAGAGAGCTGAGAGACAAGTATTCTCATCCAAAGCAGTAGTCAAGGAAAAGCAATAGACATTAAAGCTGTCTTACAGAAGGCTCTCTGCTAGTAGGAAAAGACTAATTTATCAGGCTGTAAATTCCAATGATATTCTCAATGTATCTTGTGACTGATTAGTCCAACTGATTAAGGATAAACTGGGGGAAAAACTCCACAATACACCCTTAATGGTTCCATCACACATCTCCTCCTTCCAACCAGGAAATGAGTTCTGGCTTGAGATTTTCTTTTAAAAGGAGACTTTTATGCTCTAATTCATTGTCCATCTGATTTACAGATACCCTTAAGTTAAAATGTATTTTTGTAGGAAAATTGTGCCAATAAAACTTTTAGGATTTGTTTTTCAGGTGGAAAGGGAAGATACCATTCAGATACCTTGCTGATATTGTTCACTTCTTACTCCACCACCCTTGAAGCCTTTCGAACAGTCTTAGACAGTTATGGCATTAAGGGAATGCCTTTTGTAGCTCAGCAGATGGTTAAAGGCTCAGAAGTAGAGAACAGACATAAACTGTAAATTATTGAAATGGAAAAATATGTAGAACAGGGGACTTTGAGAAACTATGGGGTTTTTAATGTATTCCATTATAACCCAAAAATGTGAATCATATAGCTCTAAAATTTACTGATGATGTATCAGTTCTTGAAAAGTTATCCCTATGCAGTACTTCATAGAGTTATGTGCAAAGACTCCAGCAACAGTTTGAAGGCACAACTTATTGCTTTACACAGGCATCAGGACCTAGTATCCAAAATGAAGACAGTAGGGCTTGCCATAAGCCGTGTGGTACTTGTATTCTTTGCATGACACAGTACCTTTTCAGATAACTACATTAGTTAAAAAAATACATTTTGAAATTATTAGTTTAAATAATTATTAAGTTGTGATGTCAATGCATAGTGCAGAATACATGCAAGGAAGTATGTGTAAGCCTCAACTTTCCCTGTCTCTTTCTTCCTCTGTCTAATTCTTTGGTGAACACCAGTCTGCTAAATTTTATTACTGTGACTTGGAGGTTGCATGGAATATAATTCCAAGGGGGGGCCTTCTAATCAAACTCCTTGTAACAGTTTATACTAGTCTTCAGATGTGAGTCTTCAGGAGCTTTAAGCTCTAGATTCTACAAACACTTTATATTATGGATAACAAATATAATTCTTCAGTCAGACAGCAGAAAATAGAGCACTTGTATCCACTATCTGTCAATCATCATGAAAAATTTGTTTATTTAAGACTAACAAATGTGTTTTATATTTTAAAATAAATGTTTCACTGTGGCATAAATCCAATTGTTAGTACCAACTACAGAAAACTCATTGAGTTAATGAGATCTTGGTAACTTACATGAGTTCAAGTGACTCAGTGCATCTGTTCTAGTTGGGCAGACTGACCAAATTTAGATCTATGTATTTTGTCTCTCTCAGGGCTCTGTGCGTGTCTGTGTGTGTTAGAGTTAAAGATTTGATCTTTACAATTTGTTTTTTAGTCTGGTCAAAAACCTCTCCTTCAGGTATTTGAATTGAAGATAAATAAACATAAAAATGCAGGGGTCATACTTGGGGGTGACAGTTTTCTTCACTGGAGCAAAGAAGGCTTACAGATGTATAAATTGTTCTGTATGTAATTTTTTCCCTAGTTGCTCTACCAGTTTCTAAACAGTGCTGATCAAACATTTAGGTCAAACATTCCTGTGCTGTTCAGAAGGAAGAGTGGTGAAGCAGTGCTGTATCTTCTCTCCTCTATTTTAACTTACCCCCTAAGAGCTAGGTTAAATGCAGCAGTGAAGGATATGAGTGTGGCTATGTAGTAGGTACATCAAGGCTGTAAATGTTAATCAGTTTCAAATGTATGGCTTCCAACCGGGAAACCAGGTGATTAAAATGGGTTCCAGTTAGGACTCAGCCTAGGAAACCTGTACACACAACTCCAAAGAAAGGTGTGATGGTTCAAGTTCAATAAAATGTGAACCATTTATGCTACAGATATGCACTGCTATATTCTGTAGCTTATTCAAAGAACAACTGAATGGGGATTTTAACTTTTTCCACCCATATTCATCCATTTTTCAGCTGTTCTGATCCATTTCCTCTAATTTTCATACATTTTGCCAGCCAAATTGAGCAAGTTAGGACTAAACTTGATTGAACTAAATTGAAGTTTGGGAACATGACAATAATAGAATCATAGAGTTGGAATAGGCCACAGGGGCCATCCAGTCCAACCCCCTGTTATGCAGGAACACCCATCAAAGCACTCCCAACAGATGGCCATCCAGCCTCTGCTTAAAAACCTCCAAAGAAGGAGACTCCACTGCACTCCGAGGCAGTGCGTTTACAATATACAATATGCTTCCCCACCCCATATTCATAGTTTGGAAGCTTTATTTATTTATTTTTAGGCCTAAATACCCTAAAGGCACCAGATCTCATCTGACTTTGGCTGCTAAGCAGGGTCAGCTCTGGTTAGTACTTGGATGGGAGACCACCAATGAATAACAAGTACTGGGAGCTATATTTCAGAGGAAGGCAGTGGCAAAACCATCTCTGAGTATTCCTTGTGTAAGAAAAGTTCATGGGGTCACCATCAGTCAACAGGTGACTTGAAGGCATGTAAACACACACAGTCTCAACACAATTGAAACTGTTGGGGAAAAACCAACACAACACCTTTTTCCTTGTTCTGCCCCTATTCAGTAAAAAGTTTAAAAAGTTTACCCTTCAACTCTGTTGCTTTTCAAATTAAAGATTGTTTTATGTGCAAATATGTTGGACAAATGGTACAGGACTAGCAACAGCAATTCCGTACAGCTACAGATCCCATTTGCGAACTCTGATTGGTGATCAACAGTTATATGCTGTTAGGATATGTCTATGTAGTAGATCCTGCCCTGGGATTCATATCATGGCAGGACAGATTGTATCATTTCAATGGGCTCCAGGGACATTTCTGTACTAGTCTGTTATAGCGCTATGATTCCACTTTCAACATCCTATGGAATCCTGGGGTTTGCAGTTTCGGGAGGGACCACTTGGAAATGGCCCAGATTAATTGTGGTCTGTTCTTGATACCACTGTTAATCATGTGGAAGCTGGTTCAGCCAGAATTTTTCTCTGTGTTGTTGCAGCTTTTCCTGGACACTTTATTACATTCCTCCTGGAAAGTGATACAGTCATGCCAGGGGAACCATGATCTGACCTTTTTCTATGTGTTTAAAATCCTTTGCTTTATCAAAAATGGCATTGGAAATTAGTGCATTTATAGCAACTCAGTACACAAAATTACAGAAGGTAGCCTAAAATGTTCTATGTTGTGATTATCATTTCCTATTCTTTAATGAAAATAGTTCAGGATGCTGACATATCATAGAAATGCAGGTCCCCTTAAAAAGAACAAAGACACAGTTCTAAACTTTTGTGATACATAAATCTGCCATGTCACTGACAGCAGTCTGTGCAACAGGAAGGAACTTTAATTGGGTGAAACACAGAGGAAGAAGGAACCTTTCCCTTTTTGCAGATGCAGAATGGGAAACAACTCAGAGACAATGTGCTTATTTTTAGCAAGCATAACATTGCAAACACGGATAGATACCACAGTGTTGCTGTCGCTAACATTTGGCTATGAGCAACTAATTCATATTTAAACACATTACCTTTGCAAATGGAAATGAATAAATCCTTTTTGTTTATTATGAACAAGCTATATGGGTTTCCATCATAATCACTGGTGACAGAAAGTTAAGATGATTGATTGCTTTTCTTGTTTACTCCACCAATAATATGACAGACTTACCTTGTTCTATTGCACAATTGAGATTTTGGAGTTTTCTGCCTGTCTTTTTTTTAAAAAAAAAAACACGCTGTAGCAATAAACATCTTCAAAGATTAGAAGCAAAAGCACACATTCTCAGCGCCCCTGCCCCATGGCATCAGGGATTGAAACCTGCTCTAGCCCAAAGAAAATGCCCCCCCCCCGCATCAATGCTTGGTGCTTATGCTTTGAAACTTTCTTTTAGGGCCAATATTTCAACAGCATAGCATCCCTCCCCATCCCCCATTTGTTTTCTGGTCTGCTGCTGTTTGTAGTTAATGGATATTTTCATGAACTTTACAATCAATTGGAATACATGGTTGAATATAAGATGGGCTGTATAATGTCAGACTCAGTATGGAATTAGGGAAATGCTCTTTGGCTTCTAGACTTCCTTCCATATGCCTTATGACTATGTGAATTATGACTTTAATGGCAGAGTCTTTCTGCCTTAGATTTTTGTTGAGATATTTTTGGTCATTTTTTGTTTCAGTTTTTTTTTTTAACAAATGCAATTTTATGTATTTACTTTGCAACAAATACTTTTAGTATTTGTTATTGGCTTGTACTGTGTAGTTTGTAAATCCTATCATGTAATATTACAAGACTGGTGAACCTGGTTAAAAGTCATTTTTTAAAAAGCCTTTAGTACAGAAAGATTAGAATTTTTGTAAGCAGAAGACATCAGTTAGTTTTGAAACTGCAAAATAAACCATCATCTGGTGAACAATTTATAGCTTCTGGTATGTAAAAAAAGCAAGAAAAGGGAACTGGAATAACATTTCGAGCTACTTTATTTTATTTCATAGACAAGCTAATAGTTATTGTTTATTTGTCTGATGGCTTTTGTCAAATAGCAATAATACTACCACTAAAGAAAGTGGAGATCTAATAAACCTTGCCAAGATGGCAAGAGGTTATAAAAGTGTCAAGTCACTGAAGTGAGGAAGCTGAATTTACTGTTGTACAGAAACACTGGTCCTTCTCTCTCTCTCTCTCTTTACTGTTTGAGGGTGGTATAACAGAATTGACAGGATTTTGTAGCTTTATATTTCCTTTCTAAAGTTGCAGTTTCTCAAGTTGGGAGTATCAAGTGCTCTGGTCATGTACATGTCTTAATCAAGGTATTTTCACATCATGTAGGGTTGTAAGCCCAACCTCTAGAGGTCAAATAATTTATTGCTTTCGAATTTGTTATTGAAAAGCAAATTAATAAACATACGTCTGCTTCTAAAATTAATAACTACCATCTGGAATGGCTTTAAATATTTCACTAAAGCGTTGCCTTCTAGTAAGGAAAGAAAGAAAGCTAATTAAGGAAAGGCTTATGCAAAATCAGAGCTAGTGTAATATAACGCCTAGAGCGTTGGAGCATCACTTGGGAGATCTGAATTCAAGTTCCCACTGGCCAATGAAATTAATTGAATGACCTTGGATCAGTTGCTTTCTCTTAGGCCATTTCCACACTACACTGTTATAGGGCTATAACTCCACTTTCAACATCCCATGGAATTCTGGAGTTTGTTAGTCTGCTGAGTCCAAAAAGCTCTCTGGATGAGAATTCTAAATGCTCCTCCCTAAATTGGAAACCCCAGGATTCCATAGGATGTTAAAAGTGAAATAATAGGATTATAACAGTGTAGTGTGGAAATGGCCTCAGACTTACCTACCTCATAAGGTAGTTGTGAAGATAAAGTAGTGATGATGAGAGTTGTGTTTTCCAGTTTCAGCTCATTAAAGGAACAGATATATGTAAAAGCAATGAATATAAATCTTAAATATTCTGAAGAAAAGCTGCAGAGCATTGAGTCTAGAAGGATATAAGTAATCTCAACAAATTTTTGGAATGTAATAATTCTCAGTGTGTGAATAATGAAAGCAAGGATGTCACGTGTGTGAAAGGGGGAGAGTACATTTTACGGAGATCTAGAGGGGTCTGGAAAATAAGAGGGACCTGCTCCAGACTATAATCCTCATTACTATGTGGAAAAATTGAGAGTATTTATAGAAACATATTCCCTTGTAGATAAGCATTTTTTGTCCAGGTCTTGTAAGATTTGCTGGGCCTAATCAGAAGCATCTCAAGCTGTTGTTCTAAACTGGAGGTTCAGGCCCAGGCCCAGCCTAAGGACCTTCTCTAGAGTAGAGAGAATTTGCTTGTGCAGTTACGGAGGCTAGTATCAAACTGGGAGACAGAGAAATTTTTCATCTCTGTTTAACATGATCTATCATCAGTGATGTGGACTTGAGCCAGCTGACTCAGACTCCAGTCAGTGACTTGACTTGGACTCAGCTTGGCAATAAATGATGTACCGACTCAGCTCGACTTGAGACTTGTATACGTTTAGTGATTGACCTGCTGCCCTTGGTTCAGTAACATAACACATTCATCCAACCACTTTACAACTTTGAACACCACTTCTATCTCTTTTTGCCTACTGGTCACATGAGAATTTGTCTCAAGCCCAACGTGTGGGCGCATTTCTCGGAGGGGAGCAACAAATGGGTTAGGCAATGGGCTGGAGGCAGGATTGAGGTCTGCTCAGCAGCCTGTCCCTGCTACATATTGGAAGAGCCTTCTAAAACTTTTCCTAAAAAGAAAAATTATTTTTAAAAGATGTTAGCAAATCAATTCCTTCATTAGTGACCAAAAGTTGCAACATTGTTAGCAAACATGAAGGCTTCTCACTCTGGCTGTTGTTATTTTTTTTTAAAAAAAGAACCAAAGGCAGGCGTTTATCAGAGATGTGGAATATGTAACTGGAATTTCAGGATAAAAATAAGTGTTTCTTACCAGTCATAAAATTATACATAGGGGATGAAGGATTGTGATGTTAGTGTGGGAAAGAGTCCTGTGTTGCAACTATTTATCATATCCTCTGCAAAATGACGCTTGGCCCCTGAATAGAAGTATACATTATGGATGTGACAGGAGATAATTTGGATTATGTCTGCCTGGATTCAGGTTTAGTGGTGCAGTGGTACATTCCAAAAAGAGGACTGATAGCAAATTAGCGCTAAGGATGGAATCCAGTGTACACACCCTGAAAATAAAGATGACAGCGTAATTTGCTTCCAACTAAACATGCAAAGGAGTCTGGCCATTTCCACATGAGACTGTTATAGTGCTATTTATCCCACTGTCAACATCCTATGGAATTCTGGGGTTTGCAGGCCCCTCCCTAAACCAAGATTCCATTGGATGTTGAAAGTGGAATAATAGCACCATAGCAGTCTAGTGCAGAAATGGCTTCTGCTGTAACTCTGCAGATATTTATGTGAACCTTGCAGAATTCTCTTTGTGTCCACACCAATCACCTAAGACAGAGATTAAGTCATGTTTCTGGCAGAATTCTTCAGCTGGCTTTGACATAAAGCATAAGGAAGTGCTCAGCAGGAAATTTCTAAAAGTAGTGGGTGATATTTTAAAAAACATTAACAATCATGAATGCCCAGCTGAAGTAAAATACTACTGAATTTTGTAAAGTTTATTGTCAGAACTTAGTCAGAACTTGTAATGGTCTGTGCTGGAGGAAGATGAGACGGGCTTGCCGCCACTTGGAAGAATGTCTGTAGTATTGTAACCCTCAAACTTGTGTAAAAATTCTTCCATGCCAGCCTGTGGTCGCACTCGCTCCTTCATTCCAAGCTCTTTACTTTTTAGCCTTTAGATCAAGTTATGCAGCAATATAAACAGCCAGACTAGTCTGTGAAACCAGAGCTTTTGGTATCCCATGTTGTACATACATTGTGCGTTTTTCACTACATAAGGATCCACATTTGGAGCATTAAGATTCACATTACTATGTAATATTTCTATAATTCTACCAAAACACACTGCTAGGCACATATTTTTATTAACCGTTTTCAATCAGAGGGAATTTATAGTAGGAACTAATTTTCAGTCACCTTTTTCTTCTTTCCCTGTTTTTGCATTTAATGATGTGTCTTATCAGTTTGCTTATTAATTGTATAATTTTGCTGAAAACTTAAAATAAAAAGCATGCTACAAAGAAACAAATCTTTGGTGTAGATTCCATTAATGAATTAGGATTACATGAGAGATGAATTTGTAAAAGTTTATTCCTTATATTTATCTTCTGCATATCGTGGAGAAAGGATAGCAACAGTACAGTTTTCTGTGTCTTTTGGTGTAATATACTGGAAGCTTTGCTTCACGCATATTTAGAAATAATTCACTGTTAATATTTTGAAGCATCAGTCTGTATATTATGGGCTTTCTCAAGGTGGCAGGAAGATTTTCTGTGTTAATTAAAGCAGTTAATAAAACTATGGTTACATGAGATGTTAACAGCTGTGCACAAAATTAGAAGCTACATGGTAGGCTATTATTACTGAGTTTTACCTGGCTTTGGTCCATTATTTTCAGCATTTGGCCCATTGTTTCCTGAGTATTCTCTCAAATAGGCTTTTTAAAAACTTGCATCTACCATATAAGTAGCAATTACATTCCCATTAAAGATTTCATATTCAAAATTTCATATAATATTATTGATTCAAACTTTTATGCTGATTCTAATACATGGTAGCAATAGATGTTTTTCAGCAATCATCTCAACTGTCTGATTTAATAAAGCAGCACTTTTATCAGATGTTTATTCCATTTTTTTCTGTGCACATTTACCTGAAAGTAAGCTCCAATGAATGCTGACAACATTAATAGAATACACTGTTAGTTCCAGTATCAAGTTATGGAAACAAGTTGTATGATTAATTTCTGATTCCCAGTTGGGGATTACAGTACTAAAGTATATTTATGGAATAGTGACAGAAATTATATTTAGAATCCAAAGACAATTTCTGTCACTATTCAACAAATAAGTACTAGTTTCATAAATTTTAGACAGATACTAGAGGTGTTTTTGCTGTGTGTTTGTGGACCACTCCATGACAGAATTTTCTTCCTTATAGAGAGCACATTTTATGGCTGCATTGCCACATTCAGTTAAGTAGGCATCCACTTATTTCATTGAGGTTTCCATGCAGATATATTTGCACAGGATTGTTGCAATTTGTTTAAAAAAAATGAGAAGAAGGAGAATTTGTGATAAAGAATTATTTTACACTCCCACACTATGTTATCTTATATCAGAAAGAAAGAAATGAAAGAAGAAAGAAAATTACAGTAGGAGGGGGGAGTAATATTAACCTTCAGGACTCTTACTGTTGTCAAACAATGGTAATACTTTTTTTTCCATTTTGTGATACATACTTCAGAGCACTAATGTAGCATAATTATAATAATACTGCAAATGTAGGTGAACACACAGTCAATCTATCTAGATTTAATTATTATATTCCAAATGGCATTGTATGAAACATATCAATTGGGTTTCACCACCATATTTACAGAGTCCTAACAAATAGATTTCCATTTGTTGTTATGTTTCAGTCATCCACTGCCGAACAGTAGCCTTTTATAAGACATATATTGTGGCTTCTTAGCAGACATAAGTGAAACAATCAGTTTCTGTAGAGTAGTAAAGAAAATATATTTTCTTTTAAACTGTTTTTCAGTCACTTACATTGAAAATTCTAATGCTTATCCTGTACTTTACCACCAGTAGGACTTGAATTACCTTTTCTGCCTTATTTGTTTGCAGTGGTTCGAGTCTAATGGGCCATTTCACACATAAGTGAAAGATTGCACATCTTTTCTGAAGGAAGCATTATTAAATCCTATTGAACAGCATGGACTGTCCTCATCCTGTCCTCTGCTTTAATGCTTGAAAAAAAAAATTAAGAGAAGTAGTTTTTTTAAAAAAAGTTTGACGAGGGATCCTGGATGCATCTGTGTGGCAACACTGCATTTGCAGGTTTTCATTTCATGCTTCTAGGGGATTGGGGCAAAAATCTCTACTTAATAACTTCTGCATGCACAATATATTTCAATGCCGCTTGTTCAAATGGGCCACAATTTGGATATGTAGCAACGCTACTTACTATAACCCCATCCTGCATGCAGTTATATGATAGATAAATAGATAATGAATGCTTGGGAACTGAATCTGAATTTCTACATAATGACCATCTTTTAAAGACACTGCAGTGATGGGAGGTCTCTGTTATGGTTAACATTTAAGGCCACCTACTTATTCCATGAGCAAAATAACTGCACTTGAAATCCTTGCTTGTTCTTTTCTAGTTTGTGTAAACAAATTTTGTCTTTTAAATAGTTATTTTATGAGAGGCATAACTTGCTATTATGATACAGTCTTTTTGTATGTATGCTAAATTAATCCAATTTTGAGTCTAGCCCAAAACACCCCTAAGTGTGTATGCATTAGCATATAGCAATACATGCTAATATGCAAATAAGCTATCTGATTGATAATATGCCATGAATTAGCTACTCAATAGATATGCATTGACCTACACAATATGCACTGCATCCTGTTGTAACTAAAATACTGGACTCTTCATTTTGTGGCTCATTGGTGACAGGCTGACCCTGTCTTCATTGTTTTTCATCAGAGAAGCACTGTTTTCAAATAATAAATTTAGGTATTCCCATATAGCCAAAGTAAAGCCATCGTTCCTCCTGAACTGGACTTAGAATTGCTGATAATTTATACATATCTTTATTTGGGAGCTGCTTTATACAGATTTTTCTATTTAACAAATACTTCAGAGAGTTACAAATGATCCCAGCTTCCTACTGAACAGCAATAGTGGGAGAATTATGGATACTTAAATATCAGGAGCACCAACCCAACTATTAGATAACCTTGAGATTATGTTTTTAGGTACAATGGTACGGCCTCCCCAGCTGCTTCTCCTGAGCCCCCCACCACCACTTTATTGGAGGAGAGAGCTCTGTATGGTACCCATCCTTTCCTGGCTACTCCTGTCTGTTGCTTTGGATGCAGTGTAGGCTGCAGTTCCATCACGTGTGTTGACATAAGATTCAGAGGCTATTCTAGTTGTCTTTTGCACATGGACTAGGCAGGGATCACTGTCTTGCCCTTTGCCTGGGCTGCAGAATATCTGGTGACTGTGTGAGCCTTCCTCTCAGATTGTTGCAAACAGGCCTCAGCTTTGATCAATTCACACCTTCAATCCTTCACTAGCCATTCCTTACTATCCCATGCTTTCTCCTTCCCATCCGTTCCCTGAATTACAAAACATTGGAATGCCAGGCAGAGGAATATTGACTGTTGTTTGCAAATTTCTAGAATTGCAGCCTACTTGGGGCATATTTCAGACTTTGTCGGAGCCCTTCACTGGATGGTATATCCTTCCCTTCTCTGACTTTTCCCCTCCCCACACCTGTGCTGGGAAGAATTATGCTTCAGGGAGCAAAGCCACCTAGGTAGACACACCCTTCCCAGAATGCTCCTTTCCATGTCTCCTCTACACCATTCCAGTTTTCCTCCCATCAGCATTCCATGACCACTGAGCATAGCCAGTCCTCACCAGGCTGCTTTGTGCTTCTTTCTTTTAGGTATTTTACATTTTAAAGTGTGTTCTTCTGCACACTGATCTTTCAGCAAACCTGCTAATACTTTCCTTTTGTGGGTGTGTGGCCTCGTAATGGTTACAAAATGCCCCACGCTCAGATAATGGGTTCTCTGTGAGTGTGTAAGAATCCATAACATTCACATAAGCAAAGAAATATAATCTGTATAAATCCCACGTTAGCAAAAGAAAGCTATGTGGTTGATAGAACTGGAGCTGATTGATGCAGGGCCAATTTAAGGGGAAGGCATATAGATCAAGGCAGAGCCTATGCCAATATACAAACAGTCTGAGGTAAAGCCTCTGGAAAGAACAGGGAAAAAATATGTTCAAAACACAAGAGAGCTACCTTCAGTCAGTAAATATAGCACTGAACTAGGTAGACCAATGTCTTGTTTGACACAAGACAGCTTTTTCTGTTCTGGTGTTCCAATTAAGGGCCATAAGTAATACTGCAGGAAGCAATCAGAGACAGAAGCTATATAAGTAGGAAGATTCTAATTAAATTTGCAGGTGTCCTTTGCTGAACTGGGGCTTAGTTCTGAATAAACTTAATGAAAGAAGTTTGAACACGTGGTGGACACTGTCAAATTATATAGCACTGTATTAACTACTACTTGGAACTATGATTTTAATTCTGCTTTTATAAGAGCAATGCATTAGCTGTGTTAAAGGGACCTTGCAATATGTAAAGATTGCCCCTTGCAATATGTAAAGATTTAAGCTTCTGGAGCTTAAAAAAACATTTACTCACTGTATGAATTTAGTGTGATGTAAAAAGCTGCTATGCACACCGAGAAGCAGCAGAATGATATATAAGAGAAGCAGAAAAAAGGAAGAACAAAAGCAAAAACCATGCTCCTCCACCAAAGAGCATATCTGTTCCAGCCAATGTGGAATAGCTTTCTCTTAATTTTTTCCTCGCTACTTAAATACTGTTGAAAATATGAGGGTACCCATCCCCCTGCCTTTCAAATAGACAAGTTGTGGTTGTCTACTGCTTTTCAGTGACAGAGGCCATTTCCACACTAGACTGTTACAGTACTATTATTCCACTTTCAACATTCTCTGGAATCCTGGGCTTTGTAGTTTGGGGAAGGGCATTTAGAATTCTCAGCCAGAGAGCTCTTTGGCCTCAGTAAACTACAAACCCCAGAATTCCACAGGATGTTGAAAGTGGAATAATAGCCCTATCACAGTGTAGTGCAGAAATGACCACGGAGGAGGCAGGGTAATTTTGAGCAAACAATATGAGTGGATGGCTCAGGGCCTTTGGAACTGGGTTTTCCCCTCTAGAAGAGACAGTGAGTAGCTATAATATCCTGTGTGTTATGACTTCAGGAATATGCGAGAGTAGTGGATGGCTCTGGGACAACTTTTGCATGTGACACAGAAGTGAGTTAATAAGTCTGGTTTCCTGATCTGCATTTTGAGTTTTTTTGGCTTTTATTTATCCAGTTTTAATAAGACATTTTAAACAACAATCATAATATCAGTATATTTTACCTTGTATCATTTACAAGGTTATGGTATATTGACGAAAGGTTGTGGTCTATACTACAAGGTCATTAGATTTGTTTTACATTGATTTGTATTACCTAATTTTCCAAGCGGTGAGACTTATTTTTTTATTAATACTTTTATTTTTATTCAGAAAAGAAAAATATACAAACATCCACAAACATCCAGAACTACACATATTAATTCTTACACTCCCCATCACCCAACTCCCCCAGTGCAAATTCCACCTTTCAAACAAATTAACAAAGATTAAATAAGCAACTCTTACATACATCTACTAATTATACACATCCTATTATTTCCCACCACCCAACATCCTCCTGACCAAGAAAGAAAAATTACCTCCCTCTTCCATTCCCTCCCCCTTCTGAAACTCAAGGGTATCTTATTACCTTATCTATTACTTCCTTCTTTTACCTATCTGTCTTAAAGTTCTCACATCTTTTTTTCCTTATCTCCAATTCAAGTCCTTATTCCTTATTCCTTTTAAAACTAACTGTTTTTTTTGTTACTAAGACAACAATTTTCTATTAATGTCAATTCTTTATAAAACTAATTACACCTATTTTTAATTACAAAGAAGAAATATAAAAAATACCTTTTCCTGATTCTAGCTTTTAATTTAAAAATAATACAGCTTTTCTCCCCAGCATTTTTTCCATATAGGGAGTACCATTTCCCATTCTTCAAGTGTTTTCTTTTTCTGATTATCTTTTAACGACTCAATAACAGTATCTGCTTCCACCATATCATATAACTTAAACAGACAGTCTTTCAATGTTGGAGTAATTTTTTGTTTCCACATTTTAGCATAGCATATTCTTGCTGCTGTTATCATGTATAGTGTTATTTTCTTCTGTGATTTATTAATGCCTAATTCATCTATCATATTGAGTAAATAAATCTGAGGTGTCAAATCAAATCTTTTTCTTAATACTTCTTGTGTCATATTGTGTACCATTTCCCAAAATCTTTTCGCTCTTTTGCATTTCCACCATACATGATAAAAAGTACCACGTTCTTCACATTTCCAACGCATATCCTTTACATTCTTTTGCATCTTTGCCAATTGTACTGGTGTTATATACCATTTATATAACATTTTATAATAATTCTCTCTTAAACTAACTGGTATTATTAACTTCCAGGTTGTATTCCGGGCCTTTTCCCATTTCTCCATAGTTATTACACTTCTTATATCTTGTGCCCACTTTATCATTGTTGTTTTCACGACTTCTTGTTCATTTTGCCTTGCAAGCAAAATCTTATATATCTGACTTACCCTATGTTTAGTTTCATATTCTAATATTTTATTAAATTCTTTTCCTTTTAATTCAAACCCTTCTTCATCCCTATCTCTTTTGTATCTCTTCCACAATTGTCTGATTAACAACCAATGGGTATTCCAACCATCTATCTGAAGTTCATTTTGAGTTTTAAAGTTTATTTCTTCCCCTTGTATCTTCAAAATATCCCTATATGCTATCCATTTCCCTCCTCTTAATTTTTCTTTATTATAAAAAGCCTCATGAATTGAGAACCATAATGGTATCTTTAAGTATAATTGCCTTTTGTATTTCATCCATGTTGTTATTAAGGCATTTCTTAAAATATTATTTTTAAAATTTTTGTCTATTGATGCCTTTCCATACCGAATGTATGCATGCCAACCAAAACTTAAGCCTTCTCCCTCTAAATATAATACTCTATTGTTCCTCAATATGATCCATTCCATTATCCATTCCAAATTATTTGCATGGTAATATAATTTTAAATTTGGTAAGTCTGTTCCTCCTCTTTCTTTGGTATCCTCCAAAATTTTCATTTTAATTCTAGATCTTTTTCCTTTCCATATAAAATTCTTTATATCTTTATTCCACTCTTTAAAGGGTTTTTCATTCTTAATTATGGGAAAATTTTGAAATAGATAGTTCATTTTTGGTAATATATACATTTTAACAACTGCAATCCTTCCTAGTAGTGACAAATCTAATTTTCCCCATTTTTTAAGATCTACCCTTATTTCTTTCCATACTTTATTGTAGTTATTTTCATATAGATCTACATTATTTTTTGTAATTATAATACCTAGATATTTCACTTTTTTAACTATAGTAAATCCCGTTATTCTAGTCAACTGCTCCTCTTTCATCGTTCCTTATATTTTTTGTAATTATATTTGTTTTCCCTTTATTTATCTTATAACCTGATAACTCTCCAAATTTTTTCAATATATCTAATAAAGTTCCTATACCACTTAAAGGGTCTTCTATTATAATTGCCAAATCATCCGCATATGCATTTATTTTATATTCCTGATTCTTTATTTTTATTCCCTGTATTCCCTTGTCTCTTCTAATTTTATTGTTCAGTAGTTCTAATATTAATATAAATAGTAATGGTGACAAACGGCATCCTTGCCTTACACCTCTTTTAATCTCTATTACACCTGTCTTTTCACTGTTTTTTGTTCTGAATATATTGTTTTTATCCAATTTACAAAAGATTCCCCTAAATTCAATAATCTTATTGTTTCTTCTAAAAATTTCCAATTTGCCCTATCAAACGCTTTTTCTGCATCTAGAAAAAGTAGAGCTTCATTATGATTATGATAATACTCTATCGCGTTTAATAATGTTCTTATATTCCTTTTTATAGTCCTTCTCGGTAAGAATCCATTTTGATCAGTATGTATAGTCTCTTGTAATACTTTTTAAAATCTCTCTGCTAATATAGTTGTAAATATTTTGTAATCCACATTCAAGAGTGCAATCAGTCTATAATTCCCTACTTCTAAACCATCCTTCCCTTCTTTTGGAATCATCGTCAAATTAGCTTGCCCCCATGAAGGTGGCTGTATCTCCTTATTCAATTCATTCATTAATTTATATAGTGGATCTACTAATTGTTCACTAAATGTTTTATAGTATAAGGCGGAGAAGCCATCAGGTCCCGGTGTTTTACTGGCTTTTTGCTTCTTGATCGATTGTAGAATTTCTTCTCTAGTTATTTCTTTATTTAGTTCCTCTCTTTGAGTTTCTTTTATTAAATTCCCTTCTTTTATATATTGCTCTATATTTTCCTTTTCCCATTGCTCAGAATTTTGCTCTGCAAATAAATTAGAATAATATCTTTCAAAAGCCAATTTTATATCGTCTTGTTTTACTAAAACCTTCTCCTGTTCTTTTATTTGTGTCACAATCCTTTTCTCTCTCTCTTTCCTAATGCTATACATTAACCATTTGTTTGTTTTATTCACGAAGAAAAAATTCTTCTGTTTTCCCAATTTAAGTTTTTTTTCCATTTCATAAGTATCTTGTAAGGAAATCTGTTTTTGTAACACTTTAATCTCTTCTGCAATCTTGTTATCCAATGGGGAAATTTTCAATTTATTCTCTAAGTATTCTATTTCTTTTAATATTTTTTTATCTTTATTTCTTTTCTCCTTTTTAATTTTTATTTCTTGTTGTATTAGATAACCTCTCATAACTGCCTTTCCAGCTTCCCATACCGTTCCTATATTCACTCCTTTCTCCAAATTCTCTCTGAAATACCATTTTAAAATTTCTCTACCTTTTTGTACTATTTTTCCTTCTTTTAATAGGTTCTCATTTAATCTCCAATTAAATTCTTTTTTCCTACTCTCCAATGTTACTACCATAGGGTTATGATCAGAAATATTTCTTGGCAATATTTCCATTTTTTTAACATATTTACTTATTGTTTTAGAGTGCCAAACCATATCTATCCTCGACTACGTTTTATACGTTTCTGAAAAATATGTATATCTTTCTGTATACCATATAAACTTCTCCACATATCTACTAACATTAGGTCTTCAGTCCTATTAAATACTGTTTTTGGTAGCTTCCCTTTATGTTTTATTTGCTTTTTTCTTTTAGTTCTATCTAACTCTGGATGCACTACCCCATTTCAATCTCCCATGATTATTAATTCTTTGAATTCCTTGTTTTCTATGTCTCTAATTTTGTCCCATAATTTCTTATAAAAATTTGCTTTATTTTCCAGTGGGCCATATATCCCTATCACCAATACCTTTGTGTCCAATATATTTACCTCCACTCCTATATACCTCCCTTGTTCATCATTTATTACTTCTACCGTCTCATATTTTGGGTTCACATAAATCGCTACTCCCCTCTTTTTTTTCTGTATACCCGATGCAAATACTTTCCCTATTATGGAGTTTTCTAAAAAAATTTCTCCATTTTTTCTTATATGTGTTTCTTGAATACAATATATGTCACATTTTTGTTTTTCCAAATAATAAAAAATTTTCTTCTTTTTAATTACTGAATTCATTCCTCGTATGTTCCAAGATAACATTTTTATCCTCATTTTACTTTCTAGACTTTCTCTTTTTTACTTTCTTGTCCTTTCTTGTCTTATACGGTCTCCTCTTCCAGTAGACTCTCTTCCTCAATCTCTTCTTGTTCTTCTAACTCTTCTTGCTCTTGTTCCTGTTCTTGTTCTTTTAGATCCTCTTCTTGTCGAGTGTCTACTTGTTCTCTTTCCTTTCTCTGTTCCTTTATTCCACTCATATTATCCTGTTTCCCATCTTTTTCTCTCTCTCTCCCTTCTTCTTCCTCTCTTCCCTTTCCATATTTTGTCTCTTCTCTTGTCTCTTCCCTTCTTCTTTCAATCTTCTCAAGAAATCTTCCACTTTATTAATCGTATTTATTACATATCTTCTTTTATTATATGTCAGAATCGCTCCTTCTGTCTTCGCCCATCCATATGTTATTTGTTGACTCTTAAGTTCTTGCACTAAGAAATGGTAATCTTTTCTTTTCTTCAATACTTGAGACAGAACATCCTTGAAAATTTTTAATTCTTTCCCGTTAACGATCAATTTCTTTGTATAGCTCTGAGATATGATCAACTCCTTTACTCTTTCCTGGATGAAGTATACCACGATGTCCCTCGGAACTTTTCTTTTGCGCGCTATTAGCAAGTTGATCCTGAAAATCTGATCTATTTCAATGTCCATTTGTTCTGTAGTCCATTCCAAAACTTTGCCAACACCGATCTTTATTATAGATATCTTCCTCCTCCTCTTCTTCTAATCCCCTTATCTTTATACATTTCTCATGATATTTTCACTCCACCAATGTAGTCTTAACTTCCACTTGCTCTGCAGTACCTTTCTAGTTCTACTGTTTTATTCTCTAAACTTTTTGTTTTTTCTTGAATTTCTTCCACCCTTTTATTCATATCTTTCACATCTTTTGTCACCTTTTCTAACTTCTGTGTAAATTGTTCCATTTCTCTTTTCATTTCTCTTATTTCTTTCTTGACCTCTGCTGATAAGTCTTTCATTTCTGTCTGCATATCTGTCCTGATCTTCTTTACCTCTTCCAATAACACCTTATATGGATCCATTTCTCCAGAGTCTCTCCTCTGTGACAAAGTTTGCATTTGCGTTTGAACAATTCTTCTTCTTCCTACCGCCATCTCTTCCAAGTTTCCTTTCTCTTCTACCACTTCCTTATCAAATCTTCCTTCCTATAAATTCCTTGACCCAATTGTATTTTGTTTACTTTTTAATATTTATTCTTGATTGTATGTTCCGACCTTTAATGGTCTTATTACTATATTAACTGTTATTGACTATATTAATTATTAATTTTAATATTCCTGTAAAGCCTGTTTAATTTATCCTGTTTTCCCTACAACACAATATTTATATATTTTCTTACCTATTTATCTCTTACCTATTTATGTATGTACTTTAATTATTATGTTTATCTACTTATATTGTCTTTACCTAAATTATTTATCTTAATTATTTTATGTATTCCAACTATTATATATAGCTATTAGTATAATTATATTCTTGAATCTAAATTTATTGATGCAGTACTATTTAATTACCACTACATGGCAGGGTTTACCAATTTTCTCCCTTTCCCACTTTCTTACTTACCCTTAATAAGTTAACTTATTGTTATTATTACACTTCGTGCCTGTCAAGGTCAGCTCCTACAGCTATCTTCCAGCCTCGAATGTTATCTTTCTTACCACCTGGCAATATTCTTCTTCCTAAAGTAGATGCCCTGATAGAATTCTACAAACCAATTCTATATTCTTTCAACTATTACAGTAATTTAACTTAATTTAACTTAAATAATTTTAAGTAGCTTTCTTACCAAGTATACTTAATATTAAAATACTGTTATCTTATATAATACTGTATTTAACAATACTTAACAATGCAATACGATACAATTATAGAAACTCAAAAATCAAAAATTCCCACCAGTACCCGTTCTTATAATATACTAAAGATAAACAAAAGATATTAGAAATAAACAAAAAAACAGTACCCCAATCTCCCTTCTTTCTCTTTCCTATCAGACACCATGTTTCGGCTCTTTCTTCCTCTCTTTCCTCTCTTTTCTTCGTCTCCATCACCCTCTCATCTCCATCGATCTCTGTCTGTCTTCCTCTCACCAATTCCCCCCACTGCTGTTTTCCGACCTCAATTTCGCTTAATTCCGTTCAGTCTTATCTTTTTCCTTCGAATTCCATCGTCTCAGTATTATTCCTTCACTTCTCCTCTCACTTCTCCAATTCCCCTTTCTCCAATTTCGTCCTTTACCATCCTTTTACAATCCTTCGTTAATATTTATTCTCTCTTCTCTACCTGCTTTCTGTTTTACTCCCTCCTCTTCACGTCCTTACTTTCTTCCACAATCCACCTTCCACATTCCACTTCTTTCTCTCTTTCCTCTAATTCTGTCTATTCTCCATTTTTGATTCTTTCTTTCTTTCCCCTTATTTTTCTATCTTCCTCAGCACATTAAAAATCTATTCCAACATCCGATATCCCTCTTAGAGCGCCGTAAGCCTGAGTCCTTTAAACCTGAGTCCTTTAAGTTCCCTTAAAAATTTCTTCGTCCGCTGCCGCTTCGTCCCACTTTTTCGTCCGTATCTTATCGGTAACCGGCTGTTCTTTATGACTATTTTTATTAATTGGTCCTTTTTAGTCCTAATGTTTTCCCTTTCTTGCTGAGTCTTCCGCTTAAGACTTTTATTTACTTAAGTCTTTATTAAATTATGTGTCCACTTTCCTCGTTCTTATATCTTATATCCAAATGTTTTTTTAAAAATTATATGTTAATGGTATGTTCTCCCCACCTCTTCTCTTCCCGCTGCTCTTAGCTGTCTTTCGGAACTCTCCAATACTTCTCCCCTCAATCAACAACTCTCAATGTCCAATGCTTTCTTATTGTGAAGGATCTTTCTTTTTACCCCTGAGTTTCAGATTAATTTCATTTGCTTGTCATTCTGACTTACATGTTGTTGTCTGCAGCGTAGCCTTCCCCATTCTCAGCAGATGCATAAGGCATGATGGCTCTGCGACCTTCCGTTCCAGTGTCCTTTCCCCCCCTTTTCACAGGATTTTCAGGGATCTATCCTCCTTCTCCAGTCTTTGTCGAGCCCCTCCTAATCCCTTCACTCGAGGAGAAAAGTTGCCCCGTTTGTTTTCAATCAAAACGAGCATAAAACCTCATGCACTGGTCGATCTGCTCGCAGCTGTGCGAGTGAACGACCTGTCTACTACGCCATCCTTTTCTGAGTCGCAGTGAGACTTATCAGGGTTTACATTGATTTGTATTACCTAATTTTCCAAGCAGTGAGACTTATCAGGGTGTAGAGCTCATCTGAGTAGAATTTTTTTCAAAAAAGGAAGATTACTGGAAGTTTATGGACTTTTGTCATATTTTCAAATATACTTGTGGTTGAGTATAGCTAGAATTACAGCTTCAGTACTACAGGATAGACACACACAGTCTACTGCTCAAAGACTTGCAGGGACATTAAGATACACTGAGAATTCAAGTTTAGTGCTGACACTATCTGGTTCACTTTTGCATCCAAATTGCTGTTTCTAAGGTTACCAGGAGAAACAAAACCCAGGGCTCCTACTATTTTAATGGCAGTATGGAAGAGGGAATTTCACAGGAGATAAGAAACCCTTGTGAAATTCCCCTTTCTACACAATCATTGAAGGAATGGTAGCCATGCCCCTTATTTCACCTGGCAACTCCAGTTTTTTAACACAGACTTATGGCTTATCTCATCCTCCCTGCCCCGGATAGTGGGTGGGGAGGAATTCCATTCAGATCTTTGCTGGTCATTGATAAGGACTGGGACAGCCAGTAAGAGTTATCAGCTAATCTCCCTTACACAATGACCTGCACATCTAAACTTGGTCATCTTACCAGTCTCTTCTTCCAATCGCAGTCAGGGTCCCAAAGAGGTCACCTGGCAACATCTCTGGTCCCATAATAATATTATATTCAGCTTGGAGTCTTTTTGATGAGAGAAGACAGAGAATAAAAATTTGAATTAAGAGTTATCCAGTGATTTTAATAATATGTAGAATAAGATAATGGCCAAGGAAGAAGTGTAGACCAGGAAGGAAGCCAAGACATTTAATTGACTGTCCTCTAGTTTTTATTAGAATTGATAGTACTAAGAGCTTCCAAGTGCCATTTTTTCCTTTGGAGACTTGGAGCATTATTTGGGTTAATGACTGAATTAATTTAATAGAAATTCACATACAAGTGAATCTGTTTGTTATGGCATTTAACTGAATTGCATTTTTTCTTTTTTTATTCATGTACATGAGGAGGAAATACCTCTTAATGTTACCATGTCATGAGGGATGCCTGTCCCACCCTCAGTCTGACTTAGTTTGTATGTATTTAGTTTCATGAAGTTCAATAGATGTAAATACAGATTAATTATTTAAAAAGTAATAGGAGGGAAAGAGATTCCAAACATGTAGTGTTTAATTATTAAAAACCTATAATGGAATTTCAATCCTAACACATCCTCTAGATCTCACATTTTGCTTGGACAAATGCCTGAGGTTAACTAGTAGTCCTTTTGCTGCCAAACTAACTGCCACTTAGACTGCAAAGAAATAATTTTGCTTGCTAAAATGTAAAGGACAGCTTCTCTTCTGTTTCATGTGCTGTGATCATTTGGATTTGTTTAAGTATGAAGTAATCATAAGAGGGTTTTTATAAGGTTGGTAATTAGGATCTGATTCCAGTTGTTACCCCCTGACTAGTTAACACCATTGAATGCCTGAAAACTTACACAAGTGTTCCCTTACTTGGTTACCAGTGATTCAGAGGGTCTACTCTAATTGGAGTTTACCATGGAATTTAGAATATTGTATTCAGCTGTTACATTCCATCTTGGCTGCAGAAATCTGTTTATGGAAAACAGCTTCCTCAATGGATTAGCAGAGCCTGAATCCAAACATCATTTATAGCCATTTGTTTGTGCATACACAATTCTTGATCAGCGAGACAGCTTATGAGTGCAGGATACTACTTTGCAGGTGGCCACTAGCTACAGACTAGCTGAGACTGTACATGAAATACACATCTGCCACTGTTGTCTTACTTGTTTCTTCTTGAGTCTGCTGCAGCAGCCAATGAAGGGGAGAAACACCAAAAGTGTATCAGATATTATAGAAGAGGAAGCATAGTTAAATCACACAGCAGTTGTTTAGGGTATTAGCCAGTCATGTATTTAATGAAGTATCTTGATAGCACCACAGCGCTAATGTCATCACTCTGGTCTTGTTACTGAGTGGATGGCAACATTCTATACAGTCAGCCCTCCACATTTGCAGGTTTCAATTTTGAGTATTTGATTATTTACAAATTATTTGCTGTCAGCTTTGTTGCTTCCCTATGCCGTTTTTAATAGGGACTGCAAGCCTCATGAGACCGAGAAACTGAGAATGAGGCTAGTAAGTCCCTATTAAAAATGATGTGGTGCTGGCAGTAAGCCCCACCAGCCACCCACTTCTGCCTTGTGAAGGAACCCTAATGCCACAAAGGAATCCATGGTGGATCGAATATGGTGATCATACCTTTTCTGTACATTAAATATGGTTTTTTTGGGGGGTAGAGTTATTCACATTTTTTTCACTTTCACGGGGGTCCTTTGCCCCCAACCCTAACGAATGTGGAGCAGTGACTGTACGTATAAATCCAAATTAATTTTAAAAACAAAGTAATCAGGAAGATTTGTTAAGAAGTTAAACAGTGTTCCTCACTAAGGCCCTAACCTATTGGAAAGTCACTGTGAGTTTGTATTAAATGTTATTCACTGGTCCCAGGAAATGCAACATTTAAATTTGGTTATTTTTGCCTAGCAGAAGTAGTGTTGGCCTGGGGCAAAGCCCAAGGCAGGAAGCATATTTGTCTAAAACAAACAAACCAAAATGTTGTACCTATCTATCCATCTTATTATTATATTTATATTCAAGCCAATCATCTTGTGAGAAACTTAATTTAAATGCTGGGGAGAAGGTGTCTCTCAGCTAGAAGAAAATATTAGAGAAAATATATATTCATTTGTTTTTATGTTAAAAAATTCTAAGATTCATTGGTGCTGTCTGTCATGAAGAGTTATAAATCAATATGAGCTGAGAAAAGTTCTCCTGAGAATTGATGGCAAGTATGTTATTCAGCTTATATAGCAACATGCAAGGAAGTAAAAATACTATGTACCATGTTTTTTTCTTGATATTGTAATTATCAAAGAGTTGTAGTCTTCATTTGTATTTCTTAAATAGGATGGTTGAGGTGTGTACAAAGTAGATTGCACCTATAAGGCATGCAGGAACAAATGCATGTAATAAAGTATTTCTACACCATGCTTTTCATTTGGCAGAGCTCCCTGTCAAAAGCTGCCATCACGTAATCCTCACACTTTACTGTATCAACATTATTTGAACATTAAAGACTATTTGTGCATTTGATTAAAACTATACGAAGAATTTTGCAGCACTTTTGAGACCAACTGAGAAAAAGACATTTCTAGCATGAGTTTTCACAGACTCCAGAATTCTTTTATATCTTTTTATGCTGAAACAGAGTAACACAGCTATGTCTCTGACTACCACATGCATTTGTTTATCTACTAGGTTTTAATCCTGGCTTTCCTCCAACATGCTGAAGTTGTTTACATTGTTTACTGCCCCATCCCATTTTGTCACTGTAATGGCCCTGTGAGACAGATCAGGTTGAGAGTGTAGATGGGGCCAGAACCATCCTGTGAACCTTGTGGTTGCGTGGACATCCGAACTTTATTTTTCTTAGTCCTCAGCAAACATTCTGATCAATGAGATGTCATGGTTTCTAGTATCCAACAATATTTTACAATTGAAAGGAATAATGCTGGGAAATGTCCAGATGTTAGGAAGAAGGGCTGAAACAGAGTTTTGGTGGGAACTTCCTGTTGCTTTTGTGTGGTAGCAGAGACATTACAGTTTCAGCTTAAGCCTATTATCTCTGGAGTTACCTGGTGATTAGCCTGACAACGACTGTGGCTATGCCTGGAGGGGATCTCTGACCTACTTTGCAGCACATGTTTTCAGCCTGTATTTTTCCTCTGGCCTCACAGTCACTCAGGGTCCATTTTATATCAATGCCAATTAATGTGTTTTGCCAATTAAAACATATTTCGCCAATTAAACCATATCAGATCTGGGGGTGTGTGGGCAGTAACATTACCTCTTTACCTATTCCATGCTGCATTTCCCCTTACGCATCATCTGCTCCACTTTCCCCAAGTAGAGCACTGTTTTCCTTTTAGGAGAAGTCCAAGGCAAAGAAAGTGTTGAGCCATTCTGCCTTTTCTCTGTCCCTATTAGCATTTTACTGTCTTTTGCACGAAGTGGCCCTACTACTTCCTCGTTTTTCTTTTTGGTATAAGACATAAACAACAACAAAAAAAGCCTTTTTATTGTTTTTAACCTCTCTAGGAAGCCTGGGCTTGACTTGCTCCCTACATGTGCTGGCTATTTGAATTCCTCTTTGGTGATTTCTCCCTTTTTCCATTTCTTGCACGTTTCGCTTTTGAAACTTTACTCAGTTGAAAGTACTTTAGAAATACAATCTGATTTCTTCAGATGCATCCCATGCATTATTCCTCTTAGTTTTTTTTTCCCTTTCTTTCTCTCACTGTTGGGTGCTTGTACTATTTGCCTATTTCTCTCTAGAACACTTGCGCTATTTTCTTCAGCACCTGGCAAATTCCTGCCCTCAAGAATGCTGTCTCCCTCCCCCACATAACTCAGTTTAATGCCCTTCTTATCAGATTTGTGAGACTCTTAGCAAAAATTTTCCTGCCAACAGCTGTGAGGTGCCATACATCTTCATGAAAGTGCAGATTATGGTCCAAGAAGCCAAATTGTTTCTGGTGGCACCATCTGCAGATCCAGTTGTTCATCTCCGCTGTTCTTCTCTCCTATCTTGAGCCATGTCCTTCAAATGGGAGGAGAGACAAAATGACAACGTGTGCTTCAAGGTCTTTCAGCCTCTTACTCAGAGCCTCATAATCCTTTGTGATATCCTGCAGGCAATGCCGTACAGTGCTATTGGTTTCCACATGCTGAAAAAGGAAGGACTAAACAGTGGGCTTGCAATTCTTGTCAGCCTTTCTGTTACATCATAGATTTTTGCCCCAGGAAGACAGAACACCCCTTGAGACATCCTGTCAGACCCACAAACTACTGGTTCTGTTCCCCTCAGCTTGGAGTTCTCTACCATCACCACATGTCTGCTCTGAGGATTGGCAGGGGACATTCCATGTGCTGAATCTTCCAAGGTCACCTGCACGTTCTCTGAGGACTGAAAGTGTTGCTCTTGTTCCTGTTCCTTCTGATCACTGATAAGCAAGAGAGCTTTGAATTGATTCTTTAGCGCCAAACTCACCAAACCCTGGTCTTTTTACTTCTATATGTTACATTCCTCCAAATGTGTACCTCCTGTGTTTAGGAACTGACCTCCTCAGAGACATCTGAGTGTTCCTCATCCAGGACAGTCTGCTCTGCTCTGTCCCAGAAAAGATCATGCTCCCTAGTATGCTGAGGAGTAGATACACAGGTCTCAAGATTCTGGACCTTCTATTCCAACTTGCACTTGATGCAAATATACCTAACCACATCCTCCAGTAAGAACACAAACATACCACAGCTGTTGCAGATGTCTGCAGTAGCTCCCTCACAATCCATATTCAGCAGTTTCAAGCAGCCACTGAAGGCAGAACTCTGGGACTCCCCTGCTAAATGCCCTCACAAAACACTTGTTGGCTCTTGTTTGCAGAACTCCAGGGACTGGGGCTGTAGATGTATCGCTGCTATAGTGGCTGCTAGCTGCCTACAGTTTGCTTAATATAAATTTGAGGCTTTCTATGAACAAATAGTAGTCTTCTATTGTGTGTGTGGCTTAGAGATCATGAAAATAAAACCATAGCTTCAAAAATGTATAGTCAGCTTTAAAAATGCCAAGAATTACACATGTGCAATTTATTGGCTATTTCTAGTTCCTTGTGTATTTCATGATAGGGAATATGAAGGCTTGAATAAAATAATAACACAAATTACACAAGGTCCTAATCCTGCCCTCACTGAACTCCATGGCAACCTCCTGCTGATTTTAATAGGAACAGTTCTGGCAGCAAACTGAGCCCACGTGAAATACATTAAAAGCTTTGGGGCAGGTGTCTACATCACAGAGCAACAATCAGAACAGTTGGCCCTTAGCAGCTGCAGCTTTGACTCTTTCCATCTTTGCTCTTTTATTCATTTCTCTTTTTACATTGCAACCTAATTTGTGCAAGATTATTGTTTTGTCGGTCTTCATTCCCAAAGAGTCCATTCATTTTTAGGGGGGAAAGTTAAAGTTCGACCATGTAAAACCAACCTGTTTTTAATATGAAATGATAACAAGCTAGTGTATATACCTGGTGTTGCCTGGGATTTTATTTTCTCATAGGTAATACTTGTTAGAAGGATTTGAGATCCTGTGTCATTAATTCCCCAAACTGTCTTGTCCAGTACTTGTAACTTTTCCCCAATCCAATCTGAATAGTTATTAACATGGAGAGATTGGGTTCCTGAAGAAATACACTGCCCTCCTCCTTGCTACTAGGCCTTGTCACCATAGCAACTGGCCTATTCAAGATAAGCCCAAGAGCTCTCTGGCTGAGAATTCTGAAGGCCCCTCCCTAAACTGCAAACCCCAGGATTCCATAGAACCTTCTTAGGCAGCCAGTCATATGAGGTCTTCACCTGACACACCCAATCATATGAGGTCTTCTTGCCTGACACAGACAAACAAATAAACTTTGATTTTATATATTAGCAGATGTGAAGATCACACATGAAAAAACATGAATTTGTCTTTGGGCCTTGTGCAGGCTTACAAAGCATCAGATGGATAGAGGCACAAAGTATCCTTGGGACATTGTCAAATACTTGTGAGTGACCTGGCACAACCCTTCCTTTTGCAGGGCTTAGGAAAGTTACTTTTTTGGACTATACCTCCCAAAATCCTGCAGCCAACTTGGCCATTTCTTGGTGCTGTAACCCAATACAGTTTTTCTAAGTACTATTTGGTAGAATGGATTAGTATAACTGTGTATGTCCTGGAGGGGGGAGTATGCCATTGAAACCATCTTACTAAATTATCTTTTGACCTGTGTAGTACACAGTTATATCATTTTTGTCACATTTAAGCTGTTTTGATTCCATCCTATAGAATCCGTAGATTAGTAGTTTGAGGAGATTTTTAAAATTCTTGGGTAGAGGACTCTGATGCATTCCCCTGAACTATGCCACTAGACTTTTGATTCTGGGATTTGTAGTTTGGCAAGGTACTTAGAAATATTTTCTGGAGCATTCTCGTGCCTTTCTGCAAAGATTTCCAAGTATCTCATCAAACCATAAATCCCAGGATTCTATAGGACCGAGCTATGATAGTTAAAGTGTCATGAAACTGATAAAACTGTAAAGTGCAGATTTGCCATCTCTTCTGAACTTATTTTATAGCAGAAGTCCAAGTTGTTAAGATCTTTATTCTTTCATTTTAAGCAGGTTTGGATTCATCCCTCCATTTATGATCTATACACCTTTGTTTAAACAGATAGCATTTTAAAAGTACTGCAGCTCTTTGTGTTTCATCATTCTTCACATTTTCAGGGGATTAGCTGACAAAGATCGTAAACTGCCCCCAGAAATATTGCAGGAAAGCAAATTCACAGGGTTGTCACTGTGGATGTGTCCTTCTGTTGGGGAGTGGGCTTTGACTGCCCTGCCCTCCATTATTTTTGTGTTTAAAGAGATGAGTGCTGATTTCCCTTTAGAAATTTCCATGCTGGCATCACTCCTCAATTATCTCCAATCTGGACTGGCTTCCAGAGACTGAAATCTGTCAAGTCTATCACTAGCTACATGCTTTGCAGTATTATGACTGTACTTTTTGACTCACCATTTGCAAGCCAAAGAACAAGAAGAAAAGATACTGAAGTGAAAAGAAGTATATAACCGCAGGTGGCCCATGCTCTGACCAGGGGAGCACTTCATTTTACAATGACAGAATAATGCACTTCCCCATTTCAGACCACAGCTTCCTCATACATACAGTCAGGGGGCTGTAAACTCCTTCTTCACACTCCTTTTTAATCATGACTCAGTTAAAATGCTTTAGAAAGCATGGCCACCTGTCATTCCAGGTTCTATTTGAAACTTATTTTTGACACACTAGTCCTGGACCTTTCTGACAACACTTGAAACTAGAAGCTATGCTGTAGTGTCTTGAAACATTCCTGTTAATGGAGTCCAGTTCTATCTTCAGTTTAGTACTCTGAGATAAATAGTACCCTGGGCAAGGACAATAGTTGTTGATCTGTTTTTCCCAATCAGTTTTTCTTCAGTATTACCAAGTTGTTTTTCTTTCGCAGAACCTCAAAACCTAACAAATAAAACTTAAGCTCTGCTGATTTTTATTGTGAAAAAAAGTAGAATCAAATTGGAAATTGGAAAAAAAATATTTGAAAGCTGATTGAAAGTTCAAGTTTTTGCATTTAAGCATGAATGGGGTAAGCCACTCTGGAAAATCCAGGAGACCACTTTCAGTCTCTCAGATGCTGCCAAGCCTTAAAAAAAAGAGACAAATCCCAAAATTCTGTTTTTTCACAGGAATTGAGGGGTCTCCAACCCTTCAATTTCACAAAACCTTAATTCCCAGGTACGGAAACAGCAATTTTAATTGGGGGGCTTAGGGTAGCAGTAGGCATTGGTGGGGCTCCAAAGTTTGCAGAATTCCATGAGCACAAACAGCTTCCTACATACTCTCCAACATTTCACAGATGAAGACAGGGACAGCAACATCAAAGTGTGATCAATATAACAAAACTTATTAATGTGGAAGAATACACAAGCTAGGAGTGGCTGCAGCAGTTTGCTTTTGCCTGAATCTACAGGGAAGGGCAAGATTCCACCCCCTCTTGTTCTCTCCCCTGTGCTGAGTTAATTGAATACAAAATACTTTTGCGCTTTGAACTCAGTTTGTAGCAATTGAAGCAAGCTGAGGACAGAGGGTAAAATTTGAGAGTGTGAGAGAAAATGGGACATTTTAAAAGGAAATTTAAAAAGTTGGATAAGAGAAGATTAATCAGGACTGCCCCTGCCAAATGGAGATAGTTGGAGGATATGCTTTCTACTGTAGCAATTTCTTTCAATATGTAAGGAGACAGGAGGAACTGAAAATAAAAGCACTCTTTAACATGAGTAATATTTCAATAAAGTGGCAAGAAAAAGTTTGTGAACCACTTAGGATTGTCACATATTTCCAGTGAAAATGTTTCTAGATCTCAACCTGATTCCGTAACACTAGATAAAGAATAGTGCATGTGTATTTGTGTGTACGTGCGCCTTCAAATCAGTTGCATAGGGATGTTGCGCAAGGGGGCAATTTGCCCCGGGCGGCAATGTTTTGGGGGCGTCCCACCCCATAGCCACACTCCCATGTGCCCTGGCCATGCCCTCACATGACCTGGCCACACCCCTACACCACCGGAGCCATGCCCCTGCGCACAAGTGGCCACGCCCCTCGTGCCATAGCCCCGCCCCTCCCACTCCAAGCTATGCCACTGCTTCAAGTTGCCTGTTGACTTATGTTGACCCTATGAATTTCATAGAGTAGATAAGCTGATTAAACAAAGCACCCACAAACATAATGTTTTCCAGCATTTATTTATCCACATTTGATTCAATAGTATATGTGTGTGAAAAAGTATATGAACCTTTTGATTCAGAACTGTTGGCACAACCTTGAGCAGCAATGACCTCTAGATAACTGTTAGTCAATCTCTCATGTCAGTTTGGAGGAATTTTGACCCATTCCTCCTTATAAAATTGCTTCAGTTCAGCAACATTTAAGGATTTCCTTACTTTAACAGCTCCCTTTGGGTCCTGCCACAACATTATTATGGGGTTTAGCTCTGGACTTTTGAGCAGGCCATTTTAAAATATAGGATTTATTCTTCTGCAGCTGTTCTTTGGTAAGTCTGCTTTAGTCCCTTGGCAGGAAAAAGAGACATATATTTAATGGATGAATGAATGAAAATTGTATGTATAGGTAGGTTTGCTTGTTTTGCAAAACCTACTTTCAGTTCAGCTTCAGCTGTTATATAGATAGCATGATGCTGTCTTCTAGAATCTTCAGATAAACCTCAGAATTATGGATGTGTCAGTGATGGTAAAAGCCATCCAAATCCTGATGCAACAAAGCAGGCCCAAACCATTACATTCTCATCACTGTGAGAATGAATTGGGATGTGGTTCTTTTATTTGAACTCATTGTTTGTTTTTCACCAAGCATAATGTTTATTATTATGACCAAAAGGTTCTGTCTTTGATTCAACTGTGCAGAGAACACTGTTCCAGATATCTTGGGGATCATCTATATGTTCTTTTGGGAAATTCGGGTAGACATCTATGTTCTTTTTAGAGACCAGTGGTGTCCTTCTGGTTGCCTTCCCATAAACACAATTCATGTGCAGTCTTTTCTCTGATTATTGACTCATTGGCATTCACTTTAGCCAAAGTAAGACTGGTCTGTAGATTTTTAGACATTGTTCTGGGGCTCATTGTGAGTTCCTGGATGATACCTCCATTGGTTCTTGGAGAAATTTTGGTAGGATGACTGCTTCTGAGAAGATTAATTGTGCTCTTGAACTTTCTCCATTTGTAGGCTGTTTGATAGTGGACTGAAGGGGCCTCAAATCCTCACAAATGATTTTGTAATCCTTTATAGATTGATGAACAGCCATAGCTGTTCTCAGAGGTATCTTTTGAGCATGGTGTGATGTGTTTCCACACAGTCATATGGTAAAGGCCAAACACAAAACATGTCTGATATTTTTATAAGGTGGGATCTCCCAAATTCATGCCTGCAGACCTACCTAATTACTTAGGCACTTGATTTGAATTGTTCCCTTTCATTGAGCTGATGCAAATACCTTCACTCTTATATCCTCATTGTTTGTCTAATTTATACATCATTCTATTTCACATAACACAGGACTGGTTAACATAAACCCTATTGGATAATTACAAGAGGACAAATTCTGATTCATGAAGACAGTCACGGTAGAACTATGGAATTTCCATAATTATCATTAGAGTTCACAAACATTTTCATACCACTGTTATCTGTAATGTGATAATAAAAGGCATGGTTCTCAATGTGTATGTCAACTTCATGGAAATTCAATATGCAAATAGATAGATAGATAGATAGATAGATAGATAGATAGATAGATAGTAATCAAAGAGTGACCATAAAGCAGTTTTGAAATGCTGGCAGAAGTAGCTGTTAATCACCCCAACACACACATATTGATATTTGCTGTTGTCTCTTACAACATGTTCACCACTTCTTTCTCCTTTCTGTTTTCCATTCCACATGGCAAACCTGAGCTGAACAGATATCCTTTTTGACATTTCCATGCATTACATCCCCAAGAGTGAGGTGGAAGATAGGGGGGATCTTTCCAGACAGCAACAAAATATGAAAGAATCTAAATTGTCCCTATGCTTTTGTCTAAGAAGAAATGTTAGAATTTTAGTGCATGTGTAAAACATCTGAAATCTGAAGCTTCAATGGAGGTATTGTGTGAAACACAAAATTAATGTATGCAGTGTAGTATGAGAACCAAACTAGGGAGTGGAACGCAAATAATACAGAAGTTTGCTAGACAAATAACTTACATATGATATCACTGATGGTATAAAAGCATGAGGAATTTTGAATAATCGTATATTAATCAAAATGGACAGGTCGTAACACCCTTTCACATAGAAACATATTAAAATCAGGCCAGATGGTATAGTAAGGCCACACACAATGAATAAGAATGAACTGCTAATTTTGAAAAATGCAGTTTGGATAAAAAGAGTCTGCTCTAAAGAAAGCCCATCTGAAATGTGAATCTTGAAAAGCAGAGGCTCATAGCAGTTAGCAGGTTCTCAACCCATGTTCTGTTGCTTTCAAAGGTGTTTGTGTATCATTAACTTTCCCTGGATTGAGGGTTAGCAGTCAGATCTTAGCCAGTTTCCTTGGGAGTAAATCTCATGCATTTAATTATGATTATTTTCATGCTATCTTTTAGATTATAATTTATTGGTGAGCTACATCATAAAACAAATCCCACCCTGAAAGATGATGACAGCATAAACTTACCCAATGCCATTCATGGGTAACCCAATAATACTTTTTGGATTTTGTGTTCTTTACATAAAACGAATGTTTCGCTGCAGATATGCAAACAGATTTTTTTTCTCTACTGAAGAAACACAAGAAGGGTTTACATTCTACAGATTTGCTTTTGTTCATTTTCCCACAGCAGGAGTAAATAATTTCTGCTGCAGCTTTGTTTCTGAGTAGCCTAGAAATGTTACAAATGAAACAGAATGACATCAAGTAATTGAATTTGTAGCTCATTGGCATACAGCAACTGTCTTAAAACACTGTAATCCTACACATATTCACTTGTGAGTAAGTTCCATTGCATTCAACAGGACCGATTTCTGAACAGAAATGTAAAGGATTGCATCCAGTCTACAAAAATGGAAATGTATGGTTTTGTGATTTGAAACTGGACAGTAAAGTAAAACTGATATTGTGGCACAACTGAGTGGGGGATATGCTCTTGCTTTCCTCATTCCTGACTTTCAATAAGCCCTTTTCAGACATTCAGAAGAATGATTGAGTGCTGAAATTAGGGGTGAGGGCTGGTGCTACACAAGCTGGCCTCACCCCAGCGTTCCTGTTTGCTCAGCTCTGATCTTCATCCCTTGACCTCAGAATTTTCAAATGAAGGTTCAGCTAATTTAGTTGACTAGAATGTTCCATAGCATTGTTGACCCTAGTAATGTTGCCTCAAAGTATCGGTGACTCAGGAGTCCACCCGCGATGCCAGTACCTCCATGAAACAGTGGGGAATATTAGCTCAGAATAGGAGTCCTGCGTGGGGGGGGGGTAACCTAGCAAGATCTTTTACACCTACATTTACCTACTGCAGGGAAGAAACAGCCAGAAATCAAAAAAGTAAGCTTAATGTGTTTTATTGGAAGATTTAATGATCACACACACAAGATCCAAGCAGTCACGCAATCACACAAGGCTAACTGAGGAAAAAGGGAGGAAAGTTTTGGATAATGAGATTTCAGGGCCAAGTGGGTGATATTTATCAATCCAGAAGAGCAAAAAAGAGGTGGCTTAGACTTAAATCCAAGGACAGAACACAACTGGGAATTGGAGTGGAAGACTGGTGACCAGCAATCAGTGTACTGCAAGTTGATGGGCCAAAAACTGGAGTTTAAATACCCAATTTCTGCCTGGAGGGCTAATGACTCTCCAGCTGAATAAACAATAGAGTTCACAGAGTGGACAATGAGGTCTGGAATGGGCTAATGGTCTTAGCATTAGGTGACAAAAGGCTAATGGCTGTTCTGATAGGTCAGTACTTGTTGGACAGGTCTGAGGAGAAAAGGGAAACTTGCTTGATCAGAGGGAATGGAGTTAAGACAATCAGCCATCTTTTGTGAATCTTCCAGACACTGTTGTCTAAAAGGCTGAGTCCTTAAGGCTAACTGCAAGTCTATTATCCCTGGTGATTTCTTGACTGTGATCTGGCTATGCCAGGAGGTTTTTTCTGACCTAATTTGCAATGCATGTTTTCGGCCAGCCTTATCCAACTTGGCCATACACTCATAGCAGGAGATGTTTTATATTTATACCAATTAATATATTTTGCCAATTAGATCATATTTTGCTAATTAAACTATATCAAAGTGTGGGTGTACGGCCTGGTAACAATAAGATGGGGTGTCTGACCATGTAGAGCACAAGTGGGCAATTATAGCCCTCCTGATGTCTTTTCACTTACAATTCCCAATGGCCAATGATGAAGGATTATGAAAATAGTCATCCAAAAGCAGGTAGAGGGTAAAAGCTACCCATTTCTGATGTAGAAATTTCCACTTTCATTCATCTGAATGTGAGCAAAACTTCTGGATTGGGTAGTGGCAGAGCTTGAAGTGTGGGGAGGGGGTGGAGGACATGGCCACTGTGCGTGAGGGCATGACCAGGGCACATGAGGGCATGGCCATGGGCCAGGCTGCCCCAAAAACATTGCTACCTGGGGTGAACTGCCCCTGCACACCCCTCATCCCTACACGACTGAGGGTGGGGACAGTTTGCAGGGCCATATTCCCACTTCCAGCTGTTACATCTTTTTCCAGATACCCGAAGAGGGAATACCTCCTTCAAGTTTAAGTTTAGTGGATGATTTCTGGTGCAAAGAATTTCAAAGGAGAAGTGCAGATTGTTAGTGATGCCTATACACATTCCTGGTACTGAACTATCAAGGCTCATTACCTTAACACTGTATCAATGTTTACACATTTAATACAATAGCTTGTTCCATTGTTTTCAATTTTCATTTTTAAATGCACACAAAAATTACTGTCAGGTTGTGGAAAGCATGAAGATAGGGAATGTGTTAGGGAAGCTGCAATCAGACCTAGGCAGTGCAGCCAGTGATAAGGGATTATGGGAGCTGCAGTCCAGTGACACATGGAGGGCCGCATATTGTCCTCTGTGCTATGTTAGATTTATTCTAAAATGTCTACCAAACAAATTGTATCTAATGATTTTATTCTAAGGGAGCTATATCACCTTTGCTTTGCTGGCATATGTAGATTAGTACCATTGGAACACCTGAATCCCCCTAGAGCCATTTTTGGTCCCTGCATGGCTTGGCATGAATAGTGCCCTTCCAGAGGACCAAACAGTTTTTACAGGCTCTATAGGCATCACCCATGAAGGCTAGGATCTCTTTCTGCCAATCAAAGGAAGTATAGGCTTCAGTATTCTCTGGTGTATGTATGGGGATGGATATAAGCATTCCACCTATTAGGCTTTCTCTGCCTTCCCACCTTCCCACCTTTGTCTTGGCTGGTTTATGTTATGTACATCATCTTTGTCATAACTTTGTTGGTGAGGCTGGTTCTGGTTTTTAGAAGGATGCAGGACTTATGGGTACATCATACTCCCTAGCAGGGAGTCCTATTTAAAGACCTTGAAGTGCAGGTGAGCAGGGTGATGCCCCTCTCAGGGGTTTTGACCTGCCTCACTCCCAGGTGGCAAGGAAGACAAAGTGGGGCTTTGAGTCCACAGTGGATTATATAAATATCACTCCATGGTTCCCCTGGCAGGGGGACTGGCAGGTGAGCACTTTTATCAGATAACAGGTGAATTATCTGATTGTTGGATCCATGCCTCATTCCAGGCCAACACTGCTCAGCTGTAAATCATAAAGTTGTGACCTTTTCTATTATCCAAACCATGTTTCATATTTATGTGTTTTGGTATCCGCAAGTAGAATACTACCCACAAGCAGGAAATCAATTAGCATATGCCTAAGAAAGAGACCAAGACATTCACCTTTCTTATATGAACTAGCATCCAGGATCAGACATGCTGAGACTTTAAGCTATGTCAAGTATAAGAGACCTCATAAAATTACTATAGATTTGAAATTAAGTATTTCGAAGGAGTGTATTTAGAAGACTTTTATAATGGAAGGCTCTAAATCAGGGATGGTAGGCATGTGGTTCTCCAGATATTAGAATGCAACTCTCAAATAAGCCAATCCAGGGCTTTGAAAGAAAATGGCGAGAAGTATTGAATTGGATAAAAGCATGAAATAGGGGAAAGAGAGAAGGCTGTGAGAAAGGAGGAAGACAAAACGAGGTGATAAAAGATAAAATGTAAATAGTTAAATAAATAAATAAATAAATAAATAAACTTTTAGCTTATAAGTAATAGTTTACAATTCTTGTAAAATAGAGATAATGTATGGAACTGAATGTTTATATGGGATGGAATGTTAAACTCAGATTCAACTGGAAAAAATGATATCTGGAAGCGGGGAGGGTTTTTTTATTGTTTTTTCATTGAAAATTTTAATAAAAATTAATGGAAAAAAAGAATGCAACTCTCAGCATGCTGCATCACTGGATATGCTGGCTAAGCCTTCTGTAACTTGCAGTCCAACAACATTTGGAGGGTTTCATGATTCTCTTTTTTTCCCTAAGCTGTAGTTTATTTAGCCCATCTGTAAATTCAGCACTGATTATACTACTACTACTACTTTCCCCTGCTTTAGGAAGTGATCTGTATCTTGAGCAAACATGAGGAAGCATTACACCTGTCCTCAAACTCATTTCAGACTTATTTGCGTTACTGCATGCCTAGTAACCAACTAACTGCCCACTAAGGGCCAAAAAAAAAAAAAATGATACACCTAGTAGACCTGGAAGCTGAGTAGCACAAATAAATTGAGGAATAGCTAGCAGAGCAATTCTTGGGGGGGGGGGATCTTAGTGACAGTATAAGATTTGAGGAGGAAGGGATCATTGTAAAGATTTTAATATACTGAACAACACTGCAGAACAGTGGCTAAAGAAAAGAATGTTGGGGGCAAAGCCAATTGTGATGGTGCCGATCCAACTACTACCCACCAACCCAAATTCTATACACATTTTCTCCTCCCCATTGATTGAGGACTTCACTAGTGTTTCATAAAAAACCATGATGGCACCTACAGAAACTTCCCTGTATGCAACAAGGTCTATGTTTAGTAAGGGCAAAAGCAATTTGGGTGAGAGCATAAGCTAATACTACTGGTTTGATCTTGCTACAACAAATCTTGAAGATTTCTTCTTAATTGAAACTACTAAACCATTCTGATGAGGCTAAATCGAGAAGGTGTACAGAGCAATCCTGTGTATGCTTAAAGTAATTTCCACTGTGTTCAATGGAGCATACTCTCTAGTAACTGTATTTAGGACTGTAGCCTTAATGTCAAGTTTTAAAAATTGTTATGCAAAAAGATATGCCATCAAAAGGCAAAAAAGATGACTCCATTTCATGTTATTTGTGTGTGTCAGGAGCATACTCAAACCCAGTGGTTCCTAAACTATGATCCTCCAGCTATTTTTGACTTTGGTTCCCAGAATTCCTGACTGTTGCCCAAGCTGGCCGAGAGCTGAAGTCCAAAAATTGGAAACCATTGCCCTAACCAGTAGAATCTACCCTGCATGCAAATAATTTCTTAAAGTATATCTCATGCTTTAGTAAAAGGGAAAGCATTGTTTTATTGAACTGAATGATATATATGCTCTGTCTGTCACATCTTAAGTAATCAGAATGAGCTCACAGGAGAAATCTGTAATTACTTTGAGCATGATATCAGTTAGAACTAAAATGAATAATTTTGCTCTGTTTTATTACCTCAGGTATGTAGCCATTGGTATCATAAATTCATTGACTTCATCTTAAATGATCAATCTTGTAAGACAGATCTGATTCATTAATTCTTAAGTGGCATTATTTCTCCTCCAGTAATTTTTACTCCTTGTGTGCTATGTGTATGTAAGAGAAGGAGAGAGAGAAAGAGGGAGATGGGAAAAACTAGTTGTGCATGACTTTAGAATGCTGAATAAAATCAGCTGGGTAATGACAATACATTTAGTTCATCAAAGATATTCTCAAAAACTGATTTCAATATCCCTCAATATCCCTAATTATTTATTTAATAATAAAGAAAATAATCTGTGATAAATAAGTGAGTGAAGTAGATGGACACCAACATTTCTTTTATCTCAGATCATCATTAAAAACTGGAGAAATTATTAGAGAATATCTGAGAAGGATTTCTAAACATTCATTCAAGAACAGAGAAAACGTTTACTAACCTTAATAGGACTTGAAAGTCCTTTGGAGGGGAGCAAATCAATAGAGAAACAAAGCACTAAAATATGTGGCTTTCAACCAGTTATCTTATAAAATTAAACCATTAGAGAATGTGTCATCTTCTGAACTTATAAAGCCGTTTGTATGTTTACCCACAAATAAATCCCATTTAGTTCAGCAGCAAACACTTCCTGGTGAATATGTATAGGTTTGCGAAATATATGGAAATATATGCCCACATACCTGAGAACAAGCACCAATAGTTCTGTGAAGTACTTGAAAAGTTACTCCCTCACTTATTGGGGAAGGCTTGTGGTTTAAGTCATCATTGGTAACATGTTACTTCCTTTTAACTGCATTTGAAATAACACTTCAAAAATAGAAAATGACAAAAAAACAACAACACCAATGACCTTTCATTTGAATCAGTCAGTCTTTTAAAAAGGAACTGTTGATACTATCATACAGTTCATGTTTTTACTTTTAATATGTTACTTTCAAGTTCTGTTTCTGAGTAAGCATACTGAGGGCATGTTTGGAACCATGCTATTGAAATTAGGCAGTGTTTTTTAAATGTAGGTGTAGTTTCTTGCTTTGCAATCAGGCTCCAAACTGGGTCAGCCTGTCATCACAACCTCTGAGCATCAGACTTGCAAGAGAGCAAGGAAGTGGTCACAGGGCCGTAGGAACCAATCAGTTCTGCTTCAAAATGCTTTCACAGATCATTTCTCCACCCCTTCTTCAACTTTCTCATAAAACCTGAAACATATTTTTGTCTACCAGGCTTGCTGAACATAAGCCATTTCCTCACTAGACTGTTATAGTGCTATTATTCCACTTTCAACATCCTATGGAATCCTGGGGTTTGCCAGCCCCTCCTGAAACCGCAAACCCCAGAATTCCATAGGATGTTGAAAGTGGAATCATAGTGTTATAACAGTCTAATGCAGAAATGGCCATAGTTGGGTGGTTTCAGCAATACTTCTTACTAGGAAGCAACATCTAATGTCCGAGCTGAGCTTACAGGTGGGACTACAATGCCCACTGGCTATGCAAACAAAATACTTGTGAATGCACTCTTCCAGAAGAGAGCAAGGAAACAAGAGTGCTCGCAATAAAGCTCCTGGCTTATTTCTTCTCAGTGTCTCTTTGTGTTGCATCTGGACACACAGACAGCTTCTCTGACTTTTTAAAACTTCTTTTAGTTTCTGTAAAAGGTAACAGAAGAGAGGGAAAGAGAATGAAGGAAGCTGTGTGGCGTCATAAGAAACTTAGGCCATTTCCGCACGGGGCGAGGGAATCGCCCTGTGCCGGTACTTACCAGACTTATTGGCTCCATGCCTGGGTCCAGGCTGATCCGGAGCAGTGCGTGGCTGCCACTCTGCACTGCTCCGGGGATGAAAATGGCGGCTTCTGGTTGGTCGAGGCTCTCCATCAACCGCTGAAGCTCGCCAGCCTAAAGCCTGCCCCGGCAGATCGCAGGCTCGCACTGGTGTGAGCCTGCAAATCTGCACCAGAGCGCGGGCACGGAGTGGTGTGCTCTGTGCTTTTGAAACACCTGTTTCAAGCGGACTTTCAAAAGCACGCTGGATGACCACTTCGGGTCGTTCCAGAGCGGGCTGAGGTGCAGAACTACACTAAGTAAGTCCAACCCCGTCCGCTCCCAGGTGCAGGCGTCCTCCCTGGAGGATGCTCTGCACCGTTTCTTTTAAACCCGTGAGGAAATGGCCTTAGTCAATCACCATGCAGATTTCCTGAAATTGTAGGCAACTTGGCCAATTACCATGCAGATCTCTTTGGTGCCTTTGCTCACTTTTGCCTTTGGATGTTGATTGTCAGTATAGACATGCTTTTTTTTTTTAAAGGAACGATGTTTTAAAAATCTTTATGTTAATTGTAAGGGATGTTTGCTCCCTCCTCCGCCTCACAGCATCAAGGAGAAGAAATGCTTAAGGACTCCCTGTGTAAGCCACGAGTATAGAACCATACAGTCCCTCATATTTCTTGTTGATGTGTTGTTGTTGTGAATCCTGGATTTTTAAAAAACAACAACAACCACCCGCTGGTTGGGAATAAAATGTTGTCGCTGGTGTTGGTAATTGCCACTGAATTGTCCAGGGAATGCAAATGTTGTTTTTTATTATTATATAAGGGGAAAACCGCCCCCTCCAAGAACTAAAGCAACAAATAAGGCAGCCAACAGCAACATTTAAATATCCTGAAGTGGAAAACAGTGCTTTATACATGTTCTGGATCTCTGTATCAGGCACAATGTATGTGCATGTAGTTTGTTATTGTGTACAAAATAAGTGTTCTCACATGTTTTTGAATGGCAAAAACTAACTTGTTTCTTTTTGGCAAGTAATGGGGAAATCCATGTGTAGTAAAAAGTCAAACTGGTTTGAAAGGTAAATGACAGCTTACAGTGCCTTCACTGTCTTGCTGTTTGTGCTGCATAGGAGAGCAGCCTTTTCCCCAGAGCACTGGCATAATCTTGTTAGCATCTAGATTTTTCCTGGTTATTTTGTGATTTCAGAAAAGACATAACCTAGGAGCCCAGAGTTGACAGAGCTAAGTTGGCTAAAACTAATTATTTCACAAGTCAGTCTTTCAATATTTATCCTGAATATATTTTATAAACTATTTTATATGTTAGCTTTACAATAAGTTCTTTCTTGTTTCTCTTGTAGCTCCATAATAGTACATGTATATGGATATGAGCTCACCATTCTGGAGGTTCCCCCCCCCCATCCTATGAACAATGTTAGGAAAATTCTCTTGTTGGAGAGGATATGGCCAAATGGCATTTATATAGGCCCAGATCAACTCTGCAGTGTCTGCAAAGCCATTAAGATATTTGGTTTCCTCCAGAAACCTTCCCAATGCTGAAAAGCCTTTAGGATGTTAGATTTCCTCCAAAAACTTTCCTTCCGTCCCCTCACACCTCATGTTCTGTTTTCATTTCTTTTGGAACCACGTAGTTGCATGTCCAGCTCAGTGCTGCTGTACCAACATGATACTGTGTGTTTGCTCACATCACACCATGGCACTGTGCTGTTACAGTGGTTCTGAGCAATTATTTATTGGTGCATCACAGCTTAGGTTTGCCATTTTTAGAAGCCTGAGCATTGTCCCATATTGTTATAATCTCTCCCATGTCCTGTCTTGCTGGGAAAACTTGGAAACCTATATTTTTGGAGAATAGACACACAGATGAATATCTGTAAGGGAATTGTGTGTTTTCAGCTGGACACCTTGTGCACAAGTAGGAGCAAAGGAAATTCCCGTGGAACAGACCACCATTTTGCTCTCAGAGCATCTCTGACTGAATGCCTCATAGCAGTCCAACAATCTTCTCTATCATCTATGTGAAGAGTAAAGGACCAGACCAGTGCTTATGAAAAGTCTGGTTCATGTGGATAGTAGGGATATTTTTATCACTAATTTTCTTCTTAGAGGTAGCAGTTTTAGCAATATTTGTCCTGCTATGAGAAAGTCTTTGAAAAGCACCCCATTTTTAAAGCCTACTTGCAGTTCAGGGTTCACTTTGCATTAACAACTTATTCTGTGTAGGCAGCATTTTCTATGCAGAAAATAGAATTTCTACACATAAATATTATTTTCTGTGCAGAAAATGTAGTTTTCTGTGCAAAACAATCACATGCAAATAAGTTCCCAATTACATCATTTAGCGAGAGAGAACTTATCAGATCAAGTCAGCCAAATTTCAGTACAATGTAATCCCATTGATTCCAGAGAAATTGAGGCTACAGTCTTATGCATGCTTGCATGAGAGTAAGGCCCTTTGAATCTAGCAAGCCTTGCTTCTGAATGAGCCAAAAAAGGACCATGCTAGGAGTTAAGCAAATGCCCACTGAAATCTATGTGATCTGAGAGTGCTTAATTTTTTCTGCGTTGTTCCATTTTTTTTTTAAAAAAAGTGTTATCACTGTTTTTGATAGAGGACAACAGAAGTCAATGATCGGAATAATTAAGTGCCCAGCTTTTGTTGTTTTAATTTTCTTTATATAGCTAATATTTGTTAAAATCAAATTACCTACTTGATGTGTTTATTTCACAGTTGTATCTTGTTGTGGGTTTCTTTTAAGAGAAGTATTCTCAGGCCATTTCCGCACTAGACTGTTATGACACTATTATTCCTGTTTCAACATCCTATGGAATCTGGCCGGCCCCTCCCTAAACTGCAAACCCCGGGATTCCATAAGATGTTGAAACTTGAATAATAGTGCTGTAACAGTCTAGTGCGGAAATGGGCTCAGTTTTGAACAGTAAAGGTGTACATAGGTCTATGATTTCACATAGCTGTAAATTCAGAGTCTACTTTATATTATGAGAATTTAATAAATAAGATTTGAAGAGTTTCATTTCTGGGTATAAAATCTGTCAAAAAAAAAAAAAACCACTGAAAATTCTGACATCTGTTTATAGCTAGGGAAAGATTACTCATTTTAATTCTTGTTTAAAATGCCATATGAAGGAAAAGGCATTTGTGCAAACAAGAGTCATATTTGAATTGTAGATCATGGCTGTGCCATCTGTGAGAGCTGTTGGTGTTGCAAAATTAATGTGTTAATGAAATCATAATAATTTCTCTAAAGTAATGGATTCTGAAACCCAGAATGACTAGTTTTTGAGCTTTAGTTTCTAGTGGCTTACAACTGGGAAAACCTTTCACAGCTTAATTAGTTCTGCAGCCTTATTTACTTATTTTATTCTAAAATAAAAATCACCATATCAGTTAAGTAGCTCACACACACACTCAATCTAACTTGCATTTGATACAGTGAGGCCATAATTTTAAAAAATCTTTAGCTTTTAAAAGTTGTAAAATAAATTACAATCTGCCAAGAAGTTGTACAAAAATGAGTAGCGCAGAGGACTGGGCAAACCCCCTGGAAAATCTTTCCAACTTATTCAAATATCACAGCTTCAAAATACTTGAAAATCACCCAGAATCTAGTACTATTTTCTACTTCACATTTGAAAGACAAAGCTAATGATGGATAGTCCCTTTGCTTTTGGGATTCCTTTTAAACCAACAGCTCTGTTATCTATCACATTTAAGTGACATACAATAGTGAGTTGTAGATGATTTGCACACAGTGCCCTGGAGCCATTGGGTTATTTTCCGAGTGTTACTGGATCTTACTTATGTTGCCAGATGTTCATCTTGTCACTCTGTATTGGTGCATGCAGTTCAGCAGTACCTAATGTGAAAGCTGTAATCCAATACTATGTTATAGGCCACTGGATTTGGGTCCACTGAAATCGTTGTGCATAAGCATGTTTAACACTGCACTGTACTGTGAACATGCTATATATTAAGAAAAAATCCTAATGTCTATATAGATCTTAACAACACATTTTTATGTGTGTTTGCTCAAAAGTCCAGCTATGTTTAATGGGTCCTGTACCCTGTTAGATGTGTTTGCAATTTCAGTCTTACAGTGTTCCACACATTTTGCATGCTTTGTGTTTTGCAATCTGTACAACAGCCCTGTGAAGTAGGAAGCCCTAAAGCTGCTGAAGGCCACTTGAGCTGCAATCCTGTAGAATGCATAGTATATGTGAACAGTAGGGAAGAAATCCCACTGAATGTTGTGGAGGTCTCCTTCTGAGCAAACATGCATAGGACTGGGTCATTAGTGACCTCACAGCAGGGATAAAATTTGAACTTAGATCTGAAAATTTGACCTTTCTCAGAGATGTTACAATATCTTGCTATTGCCATATAGGAAACCTATTACCTGCATCACTTTATGCTTCAGATGTAAATAATGGTGCTAAAGAAACACCATTAACATTAGATTCCCTTCTAGAACTTCATGGTTTGGGCATGTACACAGTTATCCACACACAAATCAATACACATGTGCATGTGTGTGCACATTCTGAGTATTGTGCTTTTGTATTTTCAGGCACTTTAGAACTGCAGATTAGATCAAATATTTTGATGCCAGTTAGGTGGACTACATTTTGGGATCAAAACAAGTTTCATGAACTATATTTTTCCTTGATAATACAGATGTTTAGAAACAGTAATGGAAAGTTAAAAGAAAGACTTTATGCAAATGACATTACAAAAAGGAAATCACTTTTTTTCTTACCTGTTTTGATTTTGTTACTGTGTTGTAGGTATGTGACTGGTGTAAGCACATAAGACACACAAAAGAGTATCTGGATTTTGGGGACGGGGAAAGAAGGCTACAGTTCTGCAGTGCAAAATGTCTCAATCAGTACAAAATGGATATTTTCTACAAAGAGACACAGGCCAATCTTCCAGCTGGACTCTGCAGCACATTACATCCTCCAGTCGAAAATAAAGCAGAAGGCACTGGGGTGCAGCTGCTGACTCCAGATTCTTGGAATATACCGCTAGCAGATGCTCGGAGAAAGGCCCCATCCCCAGCCTCTGCAGCTGGCCAAATTCAAGGTCCTGGACCATCCGCATCTACCACTGCCTCTCCGCCTGATACTGCCAACTGCTCTGTCACTAAAATCCCAACGCCTGTTCCTAAACCTATTCCCATCAGTGAGAATCCAAATATTCCACCAGTTTCTGTTCAGCCACCTGCTAGCATTGTGCCTCCAATTGGTGTCCCACCTCGAAGTCCTCCCATGGTGATGACAAACCGTGGGCCAGTTCCCTTGCCCATATTCATGGAACAGCAAATCCTGCAGCAAATTCGTCCTCCATTTATTCGAGGGCCACCTCATCATGCCTCGAATCCAAATAGCCCTCTGTCCAATCCAATGATCCCTGGAATTGGTCCACCACCAGGTGGTCCTAGAAATATGGGCCCCACCTCCAGCCCAATGCACAGGCCAATGCTGTCCCCTCATATTCACCCTCCAACAACTCCAACCATGCCTGGAAACCCTCCAGGTTTACTTCCACCTCCAGGAGTCCCTTTGCCCAGTCTTCCCTTCCCTCCTGTAAGCATGATGCCAAATGGTCCTATGCCCATGCCTCAGATGATGAACTTTGGCTTGCCATCTCTTGCCCCACTGGTGCCACCCCCAACCCTGTTAGTGCCATATCCTGTGATTGTTCCTCTTCCAGTTCCTATCCCCATTCCAATCCCCATTCCTCACCTCAATGATTCCAAGCCCCCAAATGGCTTCTCCAGCAATGGGGAAAATTTCATTCCAAGTACATCCGGTGATGCCACTGGAGCAAAACCAACAAATAACTCTGTATCCCCCAGAGATTCAAAACAAGGACCTTCCAAGTCCTCTGACTCAACGCCAAGCTGCTCAGGCCAGTCCTTAAATCAAACGCAAGCGCATCAGGAGCACAGTAAAAATGAAGTTGTTGATTTGACTGTGAGACCTAGTAGTCCAGTGAACAAGAAGTTTGCTTTCCCTACAGTACTACAGGGACCACAGGACGGTGTGATAGATTTAACTGTAGGTCACAGGTCTAGACTACACAATGTTATCCACAGGGCTTTACATGCTCATGTCAAAGTTGAACATGAAGCTAGCAGTGTTGTAAATCTGACTTTTGGTAGCTCAGAAAAAAGGAACTGCAATGACTGCAGGAACAATTGCAGCCCCACTGAAACAAAAACTTTACCTTGCAGTGACCCAGTTCACTGTGGACCTGTCACACTGGCTTCTGGCACTCCAGAAAGTAGTGCAGCTGCAGTTTGCAATGTCATTGTAAATGGCACAAAGGGTCCAGAGGTCTCTAAGAACTCAGAGCAGCCCCAAGAGCAGAAGAAGTCTCAACCTCTGGAAGAACTGCCAGTGAGCGAGCTGGAGTCTGTTAAGGAAAACAACTGTGCTTCAAACTGCCGCCGGGAAGGAGAGTCTGGTAAGAAGACTGGAGAAGAGCCCTTGTTTGGGGGAGATAAACAAGATCCCAACCTCAACAACCCTGCAGATGAGGACCATGCGTACGCTTTGCGGATGCTACCCAAAACAGGCTGCGTCATCCAGCCTGTGCCAAAACCAGCGGAAAAGACTGCTATTGCGCCATGCATTATCTCAACGCCAATTCTCAGCACAGGGCCAGAAGATCTGGAGCCACCACTGAAAAGGAGGTGTCTCCGAATTCGAAATCAGAATAAGTAAAGGTTTGTGTAATCACTACAGTCTTCTATGTGAGTAGAATGACGTGTTTTCAGGTAGTGGTAGTGACCATTTGTGAAGTAGGGAGAAGGATTCTTGTTATGAAATCACTCCCCAGCAGCCATTGTTTATGTTTCATCTTTGTCCTATAGCATCTTTGTATCTGTCTGTTTCACATTCCATCTACAAATGTACATTCCTTTGTGTTCACGGAATATTATGACAGAACTTCGGCAGTGATAATTGTGATGTGGCTTACACCCTAATCTGTGGATCTTTTCTTGCGCCTGTTTTTGAGGCCAGGAGACACTAGTGTACTTGGCTAAAGCCATCTGGGTAATAGCAACTCAGGACCTCTGGGCTTAATGATCACAATTCACATTTAGGATAACTCACAGTAGAGCAGTTCTACCACTTGTAATTAACTGAAATGCAAAGGCATGGTTCTTTAACACTCTTCATATTGTTTTTGAAATGTACAGGTTTTAAGGTAGCAAAGGTTTTACCTTTTATTAAAGAACACTTCCATGAGCTTTCATTTCCTGTTACATAACTTTGGTTCTTACTGATATATTGTCACATTTCAATATTTCCTTTCCTTTTTTAAAAAAATGTTCCTTGGACTTTATTGTACCAATTTCAAATGTATTTTTAATGTACTTTGGCTGAGGCACCGAGGCATGCAAACAATAATCATAAAGCGGCAGCTGAGCCTTACTTTTGAATCATCATTATCAGACAACTGGCCTCTATACCTTCGTATTAGCACTGTAATGCGTACTTTAAAGGAATGCTTAATACGCCAGATGTACAATTTGGATTCAGAACAAATTACTGTTCTGCTTTTACAAGAAATTGTTTCTCTCTGTTTGCAAAGCAGATGTCTGGATTTCTGATACTTTAGTACTGATTCATTTCAGTATTTGGGTACTTCTATGCTGAGTCACTGTGATTTCCTTTTTTAAAAATAATGGATAGTCACTATCCTTTATCCCCACTACATGTACAGTTTGACTAGAATCCTGTTGACATATGGTATTAGAGTGCTCCATTATGCTAGCGGTTGCGCTGTTTCCATGTTTGCACAGTGAAGCAGAGATGGCAGCAGAAGGAAACAGCTACCACTCTGAGCTGCCTATATCTGAATGCCTGGCTTCTGGAGGGGTGGATTCTCAGAGCCAAGGCACTATGGGAGAGGTGGCATGGACAGTTGCCTGTGCCACAGGATAGGCAATTATTTAAGCTACTTCTTTCAGACTGCTTTGGCTTCAGTGAGCAAATCGCCCTGGAAGATGGGCATTCAAACATAGCCAGTTCAGAACCAATAGCCATCTCATCCTACCTGCACTGCTGTTGACATCTTCATTCTTTGCACCTGTAGCCATTCATCTTGCTGCTGCTACCAGTGCTTCTTTTGCCTCTGCTGGCACCATAACTATACCAGTAGAGCCAACAAGATTCAGCCTAGAATATTCATTTCCCAAGATTTTTTTTTAAATTGTGTTGATTGCAAATAGTTTGTGTTCTTAATATAGCATTTCTGTTTTGCTGCGTTAGCACCTGAGCTGCTAGCATCATGGGGTCTTCTTCCACCTGACTCCTCCCAGTGGCCTCCTCCTCTGCAGCACACTGCCTGGAAACTTGCTTGAGAGAATTTTCCAGCTCTGTGAAACAGGTTTTCAGAGTATCTGGTGAGGCTAGCTGGGAGGGGAAAGGGGATCACCTCTCTCTTGGTTCTGCTGATGGAGGTGTTCTGTTAGCTGATCAGAACTGTTGGATCTTAGCCATTGTTTCCAACCACTAGAAGTATAATATTTTGATTTCAAAAAATGCAGCATGTCCTTACAAAATGTGTATGTTGGTTGTGATTGCTGAGCAAAATGTAGCTGCTAAAGTAGCAGAGCCTTTTGTGATGTAATTACATCAAGAGACTTGAATGCTCTCCCGTACCCTTGCAATTTTAATGACAACAGCAACAATGAACAATAATAATTTTAATTCGATAATAAAGGGGATATAACATAAAATAATAATCTTCCTCTTGTACCAACCCAGTTTGACAAGCCAATCAAATCAGTATATTCCAGGAGTTGGTAACACACAACATGAAGCTGCATGCAGCTGCCATCCATTTTTGCACCCTTTCTCAAATACTGGCCTCCAAAAGCCCTGTTTTAATCTGTTTTAGAAAGGAAAGTAAGAGGAAACATGCTCCAGCAGGCATAGTTTTCTTCAGGGGCAGTCAGTGTCTTCTACACTAGATGTGTGATGAATCCATTCTGTTATTTCCCCCTAGACTTTAAAGGAGTTATCCGAAGGGCTGCACCTAATTTGGGGATAGGGGTTTGATACCCTGTTTAAAATATGGAGTAAAACCCAGTGGATTCACTGCACCCCTGACACAGAAGCAACTGTCTACCCCAATTCTCTTATAATAACAGATTGTATTCTTCAAATGCCTTGTTTTGGCCAAAAAGCCATACGTGACTTCCACTCACATATATTTTCCCCCCTCCTCCTTGGTGCTGGAAGAGAGAAATGTCACCTGCAGTGGGTCATGGAGAATGGGGAGGTTCCACCTAGACCTTCCAAGTTGGCCCTACCCTACAGTACACGTTTGCTATGTCTAATTTGTCATCACCACTTTATTTCAGCTATAGAGATGGACAACCCTTTAAAAATATGCCCTGTCCTCCAAGCATGTATTATTGTGCTTTAAGTCTTCTGGATCTTCACATTGTTAGAGATCTATGATCAGATCTTTTCTATTTTAAAAAGTAGCCACAAGGTTAGGAGAAGTAGGGGGATGAAACAATTAGAGTGGGAGGACCGCTATGCTGTGTTTGGGGGAGTGATATTTAATGTGTTTCCTTCTGTTTAATTTTCCTGATCTTAACACCTGCACTTCCCAACCTGCTTTTTCAGCAGTGTTTGGTAAAAACATATTCCCTTCATCCTTCATGAGGGAAAAAGCAACTTGGAGGGAGACAGATAAAGACATTTGAATAGAGCTGGTACTGACACACAGTTTCCACCCTTCATCTACAGCATCTCCGTTGGATTGGGAATTAAGTTTGCCAGTTTCCATATAAGTGTATATCTCATCCTTTTGCAGATTCATCTGTAGATGTCTCAGTGTACTTCCATCATTTTTCAAGAAGTAGCAAATCAATTATGGTAGCATGCAATTCTTTCTCATCTTTCGCCACTTACGCATACATCTTAGAACTTTCTCTTGCTGCCTCCCAGTTGCTGCTGTAAAATTTATAGTAAGGGGAACCCCCCCCCCCGAAGATCTTTAAAACAGAACCTACAGGGGGCACACACCTTGTTTTTAAAGCAAATTATACTCCCATCTTGTAGAAATGTAATTTGGTTAAAACAAGACAATACTTCCCATGTATATTGTTTCAAAAGGAAACTGCAGGTGGGGGTACCATTAACATGGCAATGTCAGCAGTATGGCTGTTTAGCGTTCTGCTCCCAGTGGATTTAGGGTGACAGCACAGTCCTCTCCAGCTTGAGACTTTCCTTACTGTATCTTAAATAGTGCTTAAGAACCTCCTTTTTATCTAGCCATGTTTTGCTTCACTTTCTCCATTGCTCCTTTTGTCAAATGTCCTCCTTTTCACCTACCCTTCCTGAAGGATTTTTACCTTTCTTTACCTCTTCTCATTTATTTCAGGTTTACTACCAGCCAAACTGCCATTTCTCTTTTCCCTCTATGTACTGTAAGGTGGTTAATTCCCTGACAGACTGAACATTCTGAATCATTTTCCCAGCTTCTGTAGTCAGGTGCAGAAACTTCACTGCAAGAATAATACAGGGTAGACTGTATTGAAAAACAAACAAACAAGTTGATCAATCACATTAGAATTATCCTTCCTGTGGACATGATGCTATATATCATCTGTTAAAACCATCAAATATCTAAATATCTTAAATGATTAGATATTCAGTGGTTCTAATAGATGATGTACAGAATCATGTTTATAGGAAGAACAGTGAACCATGACTTCATGAATATGCAGGAGTGGCCATAGTTTGGACCATTGAAATGCAATGGTATTTGATATCTCAGACCTAAATGTCAGATCAAATACTGCTCTCAAGATTCATTCAGAGTCCATTGCCTGCCATTCAGTGCTAATATTCTACATGATGTTTCTTCACGCCAAATTGCTTCAGTCATAATTATAATTCTAAAGTTCATGAATGCACATATATAATGTCTAAGTATGTTTCTGTATAAGCACGTATCATAGCATTATATTCACAATGGAATTGGATAGCAGATGCAAGAGGAGTAACCAGATGTGTGTGTAGTATTGTTACTTTGACTTTCAATAGAGTTATTCCAAATTTTAAAACACATATGCAAATGTTGATGAGGCAAATTTATATATCCCACATTAACCAGTCCTAACCCATAATTTTTTCCATATACAGATCCTATATGTATGGGGAAACCTACTGATTTATAGCATACTGTTTAAAATACCAGGAACTGTCCATATGAACATTTCTGGTGTAGCCCACTTGAATAATAAGTAATGCAGTATCTCATTATTGTTTTTACTTTATGTTAGTGTATTTACTGAAAGATTATTAAAGTCAATCTCGTGGTTCACTTTTGCACAACTATAATTTGTAATAGAAAGTGTTTTGATTTGTTGTTATGTCCTGTCAGGATAAATCACCGTTAAATTGCACTAACCTTCCTCTACATCCATTTTCATACAATATCTGTGTTTTGTTAGGTCCTGTTTCTGTTAATTATTTATTACAAACTGTGAATGTTTAGACAATGTAAATATTCCCTTCATAGAGCCATGGAAAGTTTTAAAGGTTTTGCTTGATGGTATATTTAACCTTGCTTCTTCAAATAATTCTGTCATATAAAAAACTTGCAGAATATAACTTGCAATGCAACTGGGAAAATTGCCATTACAAAATTTCAGATAATGCAAAATGATTAATGAATTATTTCTTCCTAATGCACAAGAAGTTCACAAAAGGGCATATATGTTTTAGAAAAACACTAAAAGGATCACAATGAGCATCTGTTAATCTATATTTTTTACAATCTCATGATGAGGTCTTTCACCTCAAAAATGTTGTAGTTCTTTTCATTTTCTAAACTAGGATTTATTTGTGTTTATGTGTGTGTGCTTGAGGGGGTATTGTATGACATCAGCTAGATATTCAATGTTCACTCAGTTCACTTTATAAAAAAGGGATGCAGCAGCCTGTATCCACTGTTAGGATCAACTAGAGTAGACCCATTGAATCAATTGAATTTATGTCAGTATTAATTTAACAAATTACGGCTGATTCATGGGGTCTATTCCAGTTGCACTAACAATAATTTTCCAGTCAGAAAAGTTTGGATTAGTAAATACAAACTTCTGGATACTTCCCCAAAAGTCATGGCTCAGCATCTAGCAAACAGGCAGAGTTTGATGGTGGTACTTATAACTATATATATGTAAAACAATATCTGTATTGAGATATATGCTGTATGTGTATGCATTTGTAAGATTTGTTTTTCTCCACACTTGCAGCTTGGCTAACGAAAATGAGCTGTTGCAGATTGTCAGATCCCACAGAAATACATGTGGCATGTAGACCTGGGTCAGCATGGAGAAAACTAATTTCTTATATATATTTCCAGGACAAGAGAATGTTGCCTTTCAGGGCACAACCCCAATACCTCTCATGTACAAATTATACCCTCTGTTAACATTTTACAGATAAAGATTAAAAACAAATACAGTTCAACTATAGGGTAATGACAATTGTTGTGGCCAATGAGAGTCAAAAGAAAATAAGAGATAAAGTGAAAGTGTCCATCACCACTAAATTGATATTCTGTATATGAGCACATGTTAATGTGCACGCTTGTCTGTATGTCCCCCATTCATTTTGATTTCCTTGGCCAACACACTCACCAAAGAAAATCAAAGGTTTAGAGTATTATCAGCAAAGCACTCTTAGTGGCTGCCCACCCCTTACACCAGAAAAGACAGGGAACCCAAACCATTTCTTTTTCCTTATATTGTCTTTAGCCTTCTGGGATGTCACAAACTCAAGTGAGATTAGTGGTTGCTGTCAGTCCTAGTAAATGCTTGGCTGTGTAACACTGTGGAGTGAACTGAGTATGCACCAGGAATGCTTGAAGTGGATCAGTCCATCTACTCAGGGAGTCTCCCATATGAGTGACCCTCAAAAGTTCTTGGGCAGGATCATCCAACCTCAGCCCACTATTTAAAGTGCATTGTGTAGATAATTTATTTGATTTATTACATTTATATGCTGGTTTCCCATATATAAATTGTACTGTGTTATATTAGGTTACACAAACACTGGCTTACTGGTGCAACCCGCCTTACAGGTTTTGTTATGTCCCTAAATGGTTAATGTTGAATAGTCCCTGTGACACCTTTTATACTAATGAATTGCTTATACAGCAGCTTCTTTTGATGACATGTGTTTACACATATTTCAAAGTGGTAGATGTATGGGCTGTAAGCTTAGATATTGCACACAATTTAGAATCTCCTAAATGCTCTAAAAGTGCTTTTCATTTTTACCTGAGGAAGACCAACTTTAAAAAATGTGAATTATATAGCAGATGATTCAGTGAGTTTTGATCATGTCAAACTCATTTATCTTTTATTTTATTTACTACCATTTATTTTATGTTTTCATTTCTTTTCTACTGTATTAGTAGAGGAAATGAGCAGATAGGTCTGTTTCTACCATTCTAAAGATATTTGCAGAATCCTAGTTGTGGCAGCTGAAGCCAAAGAAATCAGTGCAATAGCTCCCTTGGAGGCATGTCTCCACAACTGTAGAAGCAGTTTCTAAATGTACCATGCACTTGACAGTTGATTATTGGAAACATTAATTAACACCTCAGCTCTTCTCAGGGTTGGCTATGTGGCCACCAGAGTATAAATTGCCAGGCTGATGCAGCTTGACTGGATTCAAATATCCACATGCAGAAGATCCTGCATGTGCCAGCTTCACAGTAAGAGATAAAGATATTTTGTTGGTGAAGGGAATATTTTGTCAGGTTTAAGTGTTTTGCATGAACTGTATTGGCCTGTACACTGCCACTCTATTTTAACTCTACATTTTCAGGAAAAGAATTGTGAAGGTGAAGATGATTAAATTCTACATACGCCATTTAGCCTCTCTATGGTGGTCTTTCTCCACGCTGTCCCCAAAGTAGGAAATTAAATGTTATCCATGATTAAACCCTGGACTAGACTGTTACACATGCTTGCCAATAATTTATGGTGAACTAACCTGATATTGAGGCAAGGGTAGGAGTAATGTGGCCTCCTATATGTTGTTGGACTACAGCTCATAGAAATGTTAGTCAGCATAGCCAATGGTGAGAAATGCTGGGATTCACAGTCCAACAACAGTATCTGGAAGGTTGCATGTTTCCCACCTCTGCATAAAGATTTTTGGCACACCACCAGAAATATCGCTCACAAGCTTGGCTAATAATGGGAGCCAGAAGTTTAATTTTGCATGTAGTGCAGGATGCACACAGTGGACTGGCCACAGTTTAAGAATTGGTACTTGCAACATCTTCAGTTTCCCATGGCTGCCATGAACACACCCAATGATCGGAGGAATCGTTATCTCTCAGGCATTGCTGTATAGCACATTCACACAAAGTATTATTTAACAAACAAACAAACAAAAAATCAGCTTCTGTTCACAGAACAGCCTTAATATTTTCCAAATAAAATACCAGTGAGCCAGTGTGGTGTAATGGTTTGAGTGCTGGAGACCAGTGTTCAAATCCCTGCGCAGCCATGGAAACCCACTGGGTGACTTTGGACAAGTCACACTCTTTCAGCCTCAAAAAAAGACAATGGCAAACCCTCCCAGATAGATTCACCTTAGGGTTGCCATAAGTCAGAAATGACTTGAAGGTACGTAACAGCAGCAATAAAAGGCCAATATACATCTCTTTCTAAGCACAATACAAATTAGCCAATTATAGTATGGAATATTTTAAGGAAATATCTCCTTCAGTGTCAGTTACATTTCAAACACAGTATTTAACAAATTAAATAAAGGCATGATCTCTTTACAAGAGTGCAGAACTCCTGTATGAATACACATACCCCATAGCATTCGGTAGGGCCCTGTTCCTTACTGTCTCCCCTCCCCTTGGTGCACACAGATGTAGAACCAGAATGGAGACACTCAGCTCCCCATCCAGTTGATTAGTTCAACTGGATCTCAAGTATATTGATACACACAAAAAAGCAAGCAAACAAATAAACAAACAAATGAAGTTTCATCCAGTATAGGCGGCATTGTTGGCTGCTGGGTACTTAATTTTTGGTTAACTTGTGATTGCTAATTCTGGGTTGGCATGCAAACTAGACTATCTGAAATTCCACAACTGCCTTTTGGGCAATTTCCAAGCTTCAGATCCAAAACACTGAGCAACCTTCTCAATGCAGTTCTTCATAACCCTACTGTTGACTTGCTTCTGATACTTAAGAAGTCTTCTAGCAAAAGAATACATGCCCTGATTAAACCAGTTAGCATCTGTCATGACCCAGGATGTTGGTCTTCAGATGTTATCTTTCTCTTCTCTTCAGCTGCCTACTCCTGTGGGTGGATCACCAAACACATATAGGAGTCACGGAAGTTATCTAGATCTCTTTGGAGCAAGTTCTATGTTATGCTCAGAACTATGTCTCAAAGCCCCCAACAATAGGAAAGGAAAGGAAAGGAAAGGAAAATGCCTTCTGCAGGCATCAGTGGGAGAGAAAAGGTGTTTAACTTCCTCCCACTGGGCATTTTTCCCTTAAAAGTATTTTTGATCTTATAGTTGTCCAGATAAAACAAATACACAACAGATATACAGATAAGTATTAGCAGGCTACTTGGATGGATAAAGAGTGGATACTTTGGTCAGAATTTATTTCCCAATGCTGTTTTCCATTTTCCATTTTAAAAATAATTTTGAGTTTCCATTACATTTGGGTATATCATTTCGTTTGTCCCTCAGATTTGAGAAGAAGTATCAGTAGATTCCTATTTTGCAATAGGTATAAGAGAACCACAGTCAGGAGGTAAGGCAAGGAGGTAACATAGTGTCAGTGTGAGGATTTCTGGTTTTTGGCACTGGAAACCTTTTGATCATGCTTCCTCCACAAACTGAGGGCCTTACCGCACAACACTGTTACAGTGCTATTATTCCACTTTCCGCATCCTATGGAATCCTGTGGTTTAGAATTCTCAAACAGAGAGCTCTTTTGCCTCAGTAAATTACAAACCCCACTTTGCCACTTTGGAAATGTGTGATCTTTAATGTAGCACGAGTAAGACGGACAAGACTGGAAAACTCAGGCTTAACAAAGAGGTGTTGTTTTTGAAAAATAATATCACCTAGTAAGAAAATAAAACTATACAGATATATGTTTAAGCACTGGAAAAATAAGTATTAAAAATACGTGAACTAATTCACAGAGAAAATTGACCTTTGGGCCAAAGTAGATTGCAGTTAGTGTATCTACATTACTTCAAATGTACGTTTTGCCTATATGAGGGAGACAGTCAGTGTGGAGGAAAAGTTGCATTAACCACAGTAAAAGTGCTCTGAAATTATTTGTCCCCAAGCCAAATAGGCTTACACCTGCTTTTAGAACTGACTTGGAGGGGAAAAACCCAGTACAATGGTGATATTGGGAGACTTGCTAAGAGACGGGTGGGCAACTTTTGGGTTTAGGGAGTTGCATTGACCTCTTGGGAGAACTTGGAGGGACACAGCCCCTCCTGCATCCCCACAAAAATGTTAGCCTCCAAATGCCCCCAATCCTTCCACACAATCTCAGCAGAGAAAAACATTTTTATTTTTTATTTTATTTTTGCATCAGATTTGAGCCTTATTATTCAATTCTGCTGTGCATTGTCCATCAGATAGCATGGATGAAATCTAATCCATATGGGAAAGGTGTTTGTGGCTGCTAGTATCTTTGTTGCACCAGAAAAGGAATGAGGAAAAGGGGTAAATATGAAAATTTTACAAGCCTGGCAAGGCATTTAAATCTGAAAGCCTAGCTTTAAGGAATCTCTCTACATCAGTCTACCAAATTCCCAGTACATTTGTATTCTACAGGATTAGGTCCCCTTTTTCTCTCTTGTATCCATGGATTTATTTTCTCAAGCCTCTTCTTGATATTTGAAAGAATGCAATTCCTGTTTAACATGTGTCTCAATTTGTAATATTATCTACCCTGCAGCTGGATTAGTTTTCCAAGTATTTCTAAAATGTTTCTTAAATTTAAGCCAATGTACAATAACAAATTATCTAGAGACAAAGAGATCAAGCTGAATTTGTTTTTTTAAAAAATCACCCCCTATACTCAATCCCCACCCCAAATTAAATTCCAGTTTCCAATCCTTGTTTTGAAAACTCTGACTATGTAACGTAATCATTCCCTTTGGACATGCACATATTGAAGAACTTGGCCAGTATAGAATGAAGCAAACAATCAAGTTTGGATTCTTTTGCAAATTTCCCCATCTCAGCAAACTCTTAGTATGTTCACCCTATATAATTTTAAGCTCTTTCTGGGGAGCCTATGTGGTTTGCTACCATTCCACTCTCTTGCTTCCCAGAGCCTTACATCATAGCACATTTTGTACACAGTGCATGAGCTGCCATTTTAAAGTCTTTTAGCCCTAAACTAAACTCCATTCCAAGACAAAATTTTAGAAGAAGGTGTATGAATACAAAAGAAATGCATTGTAAGGTCATTACAGTTTTTTGCATAGTTGTTAAGCTGTTTTATTCTCCAGCACAGTGTCTGAATATTTTCTTCTTTTTTTTTGGCAATAATTTTTATTGAAAGTTTAATTTCAAAAATAAAAGACCCCACACACACTTCCAAGCTTAAATCTTCCAGTTGAATTTGCTTATTTCCATTACATACAAACATATTCCATTCTACAGAGAAAAGAGTGATTACATTATTTCTTTCTTTGATTTCTTATACATTTATATCTTTACCCAATCCAATACTGCTTCCCATTCTCTTTCAAAGTTCTGGATAGGTTTATTCTTCAAAGAAGATGCTAATTTTTCCATCTCTATCGTATCCAGAACTTCTAACTTCCACTCTTCTATATCAATGTATTTATTTTCTTTCCAGTATTGCGCATATGTCAACCTTGCCTCAGTTATTAAATATAATAGTGTCTTCTGATGACTTCTTGTCTCCCTTTGTTGCCCTAGCATATTTAGCAGATAAAACTCTGGTTTCATGTCAAAGTTCAGCTTGTAAATTCTTTGAATTTCATCATGTACCCCCTTCCAAAATTTTTTGGCTATCTTACATGTCCACCACATATGAAAAAACGATCCCCTCTATTCATCACATTTCCAACACTTTGCATTCCCAGTTTTAGTTATTTTTTGTAATCTTTACCATCTGTAAAGCATTTTATAAAAAATTTCTCTTAAATTTAAGTTTAATGTAAATTTTATATCCATTTTCCACGCTCTTTCCCAGGTTTCTAATTCAACTGAATGTCCCAAGTTCTGTGCCCATTTAACCATTGTATCTTTGGCCCTTTCCGCACGGGGTAAGTAGTACGGTTTGGTGCGACCTCTGACAGAGGTCGTCCGCACCGTGGGAGCGGACTGGGTTGGACTACTTGTCGCAGTTCCACACCTCAGTCCTCTCTGGAGTGACCCGAAGTGGCCGCACAGCGTGCTTTTTAAAAACCTGTTTTTACAGGTTTTTCAAAAGCACGGAGTGCACCACTCCGTGCCACTCCATTCCTGCTCTCCGGTGCAGATTTCCAGGCGCGCACCAGTGCATGCCTGCAGATCTGCCAGGGGCGGGCTTCTGGCTGGTGAGCTTCTCTGGTTGGTGGAGAGGCTCCACCAACTGGAAGCCGCCATTTTGGACGCCGGAGCCACCATTTTGGACGCTGGGGGACTGCGGAACAGCGAACTCGCGCTGCTCCACTTGGAGACGGACGCGGCTGCCGGTAAGCTCCGTTTCAGCATGGTTTCCCCCTCCATGTGCGGAAAGGGCCTTTAACTACTTCTGATTCCATTTCTCTTTTCAACAATAATTTATAAAATTTGGAAATTCTCTTCTTTTGGCTTCCTTTCATCAATAAATCTAACTCATTCTCATTTCTCTCGAATCCATATAATTTTTGATCCATTCTAAATCTTTCTCTGAGTTGTCTCCATGGGAACCAATTTAGCTCGTATCCTTCAGCCTTCAGTTCTTCTTCTGTACGCTTTCTTGGTTTATCGCCCTCCCATTTCAATAACTCTTGATATGTTAGTACAGTGGTTCTCAACCTGTGGGTCCCCAGATGTTCATGGACTTCAGCTCCCAGGAGCCCCAGCCACTATGGTCAATGCTCAGGGCTTCTGGGAGCTGAAGTCCACGAACATCTGGGGACCCACAGGTTGAGAACCACTGTGTTAGTAGATTTCTTTGTTTTGCTGGGGCAATTTTGTAAGCTTCTTGTGTTGAAGTCCACACTGGTAGTTTTGTATAAAATTTTTGCTTTATTTGTAACCAAACCTTCAACAATGTCTTCCTGATACAATGATTTTTAAACTACAGCATCTGAATATTTTCAAGGCCACTTTCATGTTTATTTCAGTTTTTCTCATCAGCGGATCCTGAATTACAGCAGAATGGCTCATCACCTTCTCCCCACTATCTCTGACACATAGAAGCAGGTTAGATGATACTATATGAGCTGAGCCTTTCTCTCATGATCACTGCTTATGTTGCCCCCAAGCCTAGCCTCTAAGGCAATATTGTTCCTAATATCTACTCAGAATCACCTAGTAAATGACTGGTTTAGAAAGTATAGTCATTGTCATCCTAATTTAAACCAAAATACTATTTGAATCAAAACTTGCAGTAATTAAACAGGAAGGAGCAGAGATAAATCCCTTTGTTAGCTGTAACTAGAATAGAGCCTTTGGATCAATGGAATTTACATAAGCATTTAACTGATTCAATGGATGTACCTTCAGTGGAACTAATATTGAATTTAGGCCTTAGAAGTCAAATTCTCCAGTCACCTTCACCTTCAAATAGATGACTATATTTGAGGCACAATAGGTGGATAGGCTGGAAGTTAGAAACGTTATTTTTTCAGATCATATTGCTCAGAATTCCCCAACCAGCATGGCCAGATTCATGGAGCTACAGTTCCAAAGAGTGACTTTTCCAAGTCCTGGCACAGTCAGATCATGAATGGAGGAGTACAGCGCATGATTTCCTGGTAGGCTAGACATTTCGTAACATGCTCAGTGGAACCAGTTTTCTTCCTAAAAATCTTCTTAACCATTTGCTAAACAAAACAGTGTGCACCTGTATACCACTATGCCTTCTGATTTAAAAAGAAATCAAGCCATTTGGTTGTTTTTGCTTTTGTCAAGCACGTCTGTTTGCCAAACTGCAAGACTGCTGCTGCTGCACCTGCTAATATCACACAAGTGTCTTTGCAAGACTCCTAAATGCCAAGACATTTGCACTGTGCCAGTTATGTTTCTGCACCATATTCAGGTTCCTTCTGTTCTGTTGCCCAGTTTTGTTGCATGAGCAAGGCATGAGAACATGGCAATGCTCCCACTTAAATGAGAGGGTCTTCTCCAGAATTTTAGGCTAACACACCACTATGCCTGAACATACTCATCTCATCTGAGTTTGGAAGCTAAAAACTGTTGGGCTTGGTTAATATTTGTGTAGGAGAATACTGGGGAATGCCGAGGATCTCCAGATAGGGCTAGGAAATAATCCTGCCAGAAATCCTTACACCTGTGACTGTCAGAGTTGAAAACATCAGGCTGGATTGTCCATGAGTCTGACTCAGTAAAAGGCCATTGCTTTCAGTATGCCTAGGCTTCCTCCAGTATTAACTATGTTTAATCATGAAAGATCAACAGCATAGTGCATTTAAGCTTTACTTATTGTGAGGCATACTGGGAGAGAAGATTAAGAAGGAGGGAGAGATTTCTGGGTTGCATGAGCTGGAGGAGGAGGAAGAGGAGGAGGAAATGTAAAGTGAGGGCTGTGAGGACTGAACAAGGACTCACTGAGTTAAACCACACATTGACTTTCTCCAGGGCTCCCAGCTTGTTGTTTCTCCCAAAATAACAAGTTGCTGGCCTGACTTTGTGCATGGAATGTTTCACTCAGCTCCAGTGATGTAGTGTCAGTTATTTCACTTCGTGAGCAAGGAGAGATAAATCATTGGCTGTTCAAAATGGAAGGCTTTAATGGAAAAACATTCAACTATTTTCAGGTTTGTTAAGAAGAGCAGAACTCATGCAAACAACAGGCAATCCCAGTGAGTCTGCAGGGCTGAGCATGCTCCCAGGCCTGCCTCAATGATACGCTTGTGGTTGATGATCTCAGCAGAGCCCTAAGAAAATTATGGGCTTCAGTTTGCTCAGAGCCTGTTTCTGTCCCAAAGAAGCCAGGCATATTCTGATACTTTATCACCAGTAGCACTCAAATTCATTGCTCATTTGGATTAACCTCTGTACTGGAGTACATTAAAGGGAACTGTGCTTAGTTGCCCATATGAACACCTTTCTTAATGGCCAAAAGCCTCATATGCAATCCTTGTACTGTGCTGGAAGGCTAGAAATGTCACCTGTCACAGCTGGGTCCAGAATATTCATTGAGGAGGGACTGAATCAACGGGGCAGGGAGTAGGATGCAAAAAGCTATTACTGCATTTGCTTGTGGAGAGCACCAGTCCTGTATCCATAAGAAGAGTAAAGTAACTGCCTCAGGCAGCAGATTTTAATGGTTAACTTATTTGAATGATTATTGTTGCAACTGTGTTTCTAGGAAGAGGAATTTGGGATTTTCCATCTGTGGTAGCAAACTAATTTGACTGGCTTTGAGTGCTAACAGTGGTGGTTGGTGGCTCCCCTGTCAACAGAACAATGGATCAGCTCTGAATTCTGGTCTGAACTTTAGAGGAGCTATCCAATGTGCTGAACCTATTTGGGGGATAGCATTCAGCACCTTGGATAGAAGATGTACTGCCTAGCTTCAGTTGCCACTGCTGGGCCCTATGCACTGTTTGCTTTTAGTCTCGGGACACAACAAAGGCTTGGCCCAGCCAGGTTTCTCAGTATTCCAGCAAACTTTACAAATAAAGTCTCTAAGAACAGAGAAATAGTAGCCTTCTTGCCTACCCTGAACATAGATGCACATGTGTGTGCATACACACACACACATGCACAGCAGACTCATATTTACCCAAGGCATGTTATCCCTCTATTTTGTAGGGTAAGCCTGCAGTGGGCTTCTCTTAGACATGTAATGCACTTGTGATCCCAGTAACCAAAGCTAAGTGAACAGCACATTGGAATGAAAGCAAGTCTATTAATGAAAGCAATTCTGTCTAGACACAAGGTGTGATGCTGGTGCAGAGCTTTGCAGTGGTACATAGCACCCAAGATTTTGGGTCAATTTTCTGCTAATATCCAGAATGGAGGCATGAGTTTTTCCTGTGTAGATGTTGCTTGTATTTCTGCTTTTCTTAGGAATCAGCTGTCGCTAGCCACTTTTCTTTGCAAGGTACACTTGGTCAGATGGACTATTAATGTCTCAAGTATGAACTGATATAGTGCACAATATAAAATGTATTAAACTCCTTTCAAAGACAGTTATCAAACTACACATAAAATAGACGAATCAGTTGAATTAAAATCAGTTGGGATTTCAGAAAGTGGCAGAAGACCTATTGGGGCCAGTATCAGCTCCTAACTGCTTTGAAAAGCTGTGTACCACTATTACTGTTCTGAGGTTCCCTCCTTTAAAAAAAAAATCCTGGTGCCAGGTAGCTAGGTCTAGCCTCTGCCAGATAAGTCCACTAGAGCCCACTGAGGAAACAGAAAATGTGCCAGAAGTCACTGTACCCAGAACCCCCTCAACTCTGGAGCAATCCAAGGGAACTAGAATTAGAACAAGAATCAGGAAGAATCCTTTGCATGTTACATTAGCTGTGGGGAAATTGTTTGAATACAGGCAGTTCCTATGCAGCTGGGATACTTTAAGCTAGAGGGTAGTGATGGATTCACATGTGAATTTAATGAAGGGAAGACCTTTGCAATCGTCCGGCCACATGATCGGGTCACATGTGAACCATCCTTGGGATAGCAGCTTCCACACAGAAAAGGTAACATTTAAAGGTTCATCCAGTAGGAGTAATGCTAGGTACAAGATATTTCCCATTGTTTTTGAAAAGGTGCTGCCCAAATACACCTGAAACTTATAAACCTCACAATGTTGTTCTTCCCCATGTGTTGATCCTTGAAACACTAAAAGGCAAAATAGTGGGCTTAGAATAGGATTTTTTTTCTGTTGTGGCTAGGTCCCCTTTCTTCAACTCCACTTTGATGCAGTCAGTAATTAATTAGTTAATTAATGCAGTAAGGGGGATGGAAGGGATACATCTATTTAAGACATTTTTCATTAACTGGTATTGTAATTGTTTCCTGACTCTGATTTACTTGACTTCTGGTTGTGGTATTAACCCACTAGAATGCGGAGGGAGACAGTAAACATCCATATTCCTTGACCCTTCCACCCCAGGAGGAGTTCAGCTTTGGATTGGCTCTCAAATATGCCATGCTAATTCCTCGTTTGAAGAGAAAGACAGACCATTTTTGAGCCAATCTGGTGTGAGACATCAATACTAGGAAATTGCTTATTGGAAATATAAGTAGCTGATAATTTGGATTGAACTGCAGGTAAAGCAGTAGAGAATTAGTATCTAGATCTAGTGATAGGCAATTGTTTTTTTCTTCATTTGATTTCTAGAAAGTTGGAGTCAGTTTATTAAAAGCATCCTTGCTCACAGAAAGCCCATTCATCCAACTATTGTGTCTGGTCATACAATTTTGCAGAAAATTTCAGTATGACCTGCTTGACTGCAGACATTAGGAAAACACAATAAATGAGTTGTTTGTACAACACAGCGCATGTTTCCTCACCACACCAATTGCAATGATCTTTAAACTGTCATTGGTTTCTTATGTCCAAACTGGATATATCTAGGCTTTGTTCTCAGAGGTGTTTGTAGATCTCAACTTAGGCCTGGAAAGTTAAACTACATACATTATGTCCATTAGTTTCTAATCAGTAACAAAAAAAAAAAGGAGTGCTAAATGGGAATCCTCAGGTAATAATCTACATCTCATGGTCTATGGTCCCATTCACATGTTGTAGTTATTTTAGTGAGACTTAAGTGAAAGTAGAGATCAGCATATTGTGTCCTGAAGGTTCTTACTGTTGAGATCTGACAACATTAAGACCCACTTCTTGTACAAAAGAGCAGAAAATAGTTGCTTTGTGCTTTCTCAGACTGAAAGTTTTCCATTAATCATCAGATACTACCTGCAAACCAAAATGGCACAATGTTATGCTGACACATTCCTCACAATATCAGATTATCAGCAGTAAAGCTGAAGATGTGCCCTTTCCAGATTATATTGTGTGTGTGTGTCCAAGTTCCTATCACAATGTAACATGACTGTCTGTGACGAACAATTACAAGGTAGACACTGATCCCCCATCTTTGTTTTTACAGGAATGCTCACTTTGACAGGGTATATTGCACGGAGAAAGGGAGCAGAGCAAACCATGCTACTTCCCCAACCAACACCAGCTGGTCCACTCACCAATGCTTCTGGTTATAATTCAAGAAAACAAAGCCACTTTCTTAGAGGGAAGGCTCAAGACCCTTGGGTGCCTTTGGCTCAGAAGACTGTAAGCACATCATGGACCCCACAAAGTACACTCAGCATTCCGAACTACCATCTCCTCTTCTCCCTAGCCCTTTGGTTTCTTGCCGATGGTTGGATTTTCCTCTGGTTTCTAAACCCACATGGACCAATATATGTACTTTCCCCCCTTCACTGACTTCAAGGTTCAGATAGTTGAGTTTGGACAATGAAACTGATTTTTTTTTCAAAAACTGCTGTGGTTTTGCTGCTACACTAAGAATTGTGATTTGCATTGTATGGTTTTGGACCTGTTCGTGTTTTTGATCGGGGGGTGGGGTTGAAGGGGTTATACTGGAGTTTTGACACTTCAGATTCATCTCTTATCTCCTGCCCATGATGCACTTTTAAATGAAGAGTTATTAGAATATTTTATTGGCTAATATACTTTTTTCCTTGTTATTTTTTACAAAGGCCACCTTTATCCTTTTTAATGCCATATTTTCAGTGTTAAACTTTTATGGCTTTTTATTTTTTATTTTTTTTTATTTGACAGATGTAAGAAGCAGCATGAATAGTTTATACTGTGGTTTTTCAGAGACTGAATGCCAAGAGAACTCAGTAAATGTTTATTCCTCTCAGCTTTCCTCTCTTTCAATTCCCCTAAATAGCGCCCCATTTGGGAACAGAGCAAGAGTGTTGAACTTAAGACCAAAAAAAGAAAAAAGGAGAAAAAGGGAAAAAGGATCCCCTGAAGGTGTAAAACTATCTGGGGAAAATGTTTGCTGGGTGTTATGAAAGACTCGGATGAAATTTCAACCCTGATGGTTTTTCAGTGATCCAGGAAGCCAGTGAGACAATCTCTCCAGATGCAAAACCCTTTCATGATAATTAGAAAGGTATGGCCAAGCCAATGAAAACATAGGGGTAAAGTGAGAAGAGAGCCCCCATGATTCTGTTTCACTGTTTGCTTTCTCCTGTCATGGTTAAAAGAAATGTGCAATTTGATCCTCAGTTGGTGGGTGGAGGATAACAGGGTAGAATTTACTTGTGTGCACTTGTATAGTTGTAGCCAAGAGTCCAAAAGTACACTAGAGCATGTATGCCGGCACTGATTGGGTAAAACAATTGTGGAGTATCCCATTCAGACAAAAAAAAAATTACTAAGGGAGAAAAATGGGGGTAAAATATCATAAAAAATATGTTCAAATCACCTTGTGATCCAGTGTAACTGTTTACTAACTTGAATAAAGCAATTGTTCACACAGTGGTGTCCAGGATACACCTTTACTATAAGGCTGTTGTAATTAGTAAACAGGAAGTGGTTTGAAAAGGAAATGTTTCAGAGATTTCGAAGCAGGGTCTGAAATCAAAGCCAATCAAACTGGAGCCTTATAGCAATGGTGCGCCAAGGGCACTATGTACATACTGTATTTCTATATTTTCCTTTGTACAGATTCACTTAAGTCAAGCTACTGTTTTACAGGTGCTCCTTATTTATTAGGGCTGTGAAGGCTTGGAAAATTACACCTGACAAGCAAGGTCGCTTTTTAAAAAAAACAAATGAAAAATTAAAAAGATGAGGGAAGGGAGGGAAGGGTGGGAGTCGGGTGAGGGGATGAGCCCATGAGCCTATGAGCCCATGGAGTGATTTCAAAAGATAACAGAGACAGATTTCTATGGGGAAAAATGAAGCACTTTTAAGATGCTTCTGGTTATTCTGGGCTCGCACCATTTTTTTTCTCCCTGACTGGTGTCAGATTTATTAAAACAAAATAAATCTCCAAGTTAAAAAAAATGCATTTCACCTCACTGTTGTTTTCCTGTTTAAAAAACATCTGTGCACAAAAAGTCTTAATTTCTTTCTAGAAGTGACAGATAAAATAGATGCAGTGAAATTCAATGTTGGCTCTGAAAAGAATATCCCTATTTAAAAGCTGTTTAGGAAGGAGACTTAGTCTTTGTGATCTCATCTCTTCTAATCTTTTAGCTTCTTTTACTGAAGATGGAAAAAGCATTTAACCAGGAATAGAGGCTTCCCCTCCCCATCCTGCTTCTCTGGTTTGGTGATGTTCCAAGCAACAAGAAGCATCAGTTCACTCTGCATCCAGTCTAAAGGCTAATACACACATTACTTCTCTGTTCTTGTACTAGCAACAGTTCTAACCTTTTCTGCTTCCCAATCTGTGTGTGCGCATGTGCATGTGTATTCAAGTCGCCTGTCAACTTATGATGACCCAGTAAGTGTCATAAGTTTTTCTTAGACAAGGAATACTCAGAGGTAGTTTGCCATTGCCTTTCTCTGAAATATAATACCACCTGCTATTTCTTGATAGTACCCCATCCAAGTGTTAATGCCTGATCCTGCTTCACTTTTCACCTCCTTCCAAAGCTGCCACTGTTTGCTCATAAAAATCGTTTGCTCAATATAAATGCATACATTACATTCTGGGCATCCTTTCTGGTCTTCTTTGCTTGACATCTTAATTATTTCCATATTTATGATGTTCAAAAGAACTGCTTATACAGTTTGACTGTGTGAAAGAATGGTGAGTATATTCCTTTCTCTATGGTTTTTTTTTTTTTTGGTATGCATTTTTTTGGCTGGCAAACCCCATTGAAAATTTGGAGCAGTGCTGATTATGAAGAATTCAATTTCTGTAGTGGTTTGAAAGTGCAAGATTAGGTAAGTTTGATTTAAAATTTGACCTGAATGAATTTTCACCATCCCTACTACGGACTAATAAACTAATGATGGTCCAACAACTTTGTCCTATACCATATAATTTTTTTAAAAAATATTTATTTAGTTAGTTAATGCCTAGTTAATGTCTTTAGGTTGTGTAGCATTAAAAGTAAACTGGCAGGCAGAGAAACAGTAACCAAATTTAAGAATGTTTAGTCCCCTTTCAGATTATTTGTTTGGAAGGAAACAAATAAACTAATGTGTGCACTTGTAGATTACTTCTTTGTCCTGCAGCTCCCACAACCTTCTATTGCCAATGGTGGTTGGAGAATTCTAGCTGTTGGGTCACTGGTAGCAGTAGATCCCAATGTCATCTCCCTAGGAAAGCACTTCTACTTCAAACTACTGTATATTTGCAGCATTCAATGAGCATCATTTTGATGCTGAAGAAATGCCAGCCTTACTTCAGCTAGCAGTACTGCCTGATAGAGTTGATACGATTGCTTGATATAATGTCCTATAAGAGAGATAACATTCTCATTCCTACCACATGTGGCGAGTTGGAAAGAGAAGGCTGCCGTGGAAGGTGAAGCTGGAAAGCCTAGGACAGTATAGACTGCAGATGTGCCTGGCTGAACATGCATGTACTATCCAGAAGGACTCTGCCCATGAGAAAGTAATACAGGTTTCCTCCACATTTTGCATCTGAGAGTAGACACCTTTAGCTCTCATGTGATTCGTTCAGGTATATGATGTACACTGGTAGCTCTATCCTTTGTAAACAGTCTGCTGCACCTCTTAACTGATGTCACTGGAATTGACTCTATAAGTGGTCAGCACATGTTTAGTTTTTTTTAAAAAAGGGGCATCTCTTGAAACAGATTTGCCCACAAATTGTCCTGTCATTTTCTCTATGCTTAGATTTTAGCTAGCAACAGGGAGTAGAAGGAGTCCCTGGAACACATTTTTGTAAAAGTGTGTGTATTTGATTCTGGGTCCTTTTGTTGTTAATCCCTACCTTAATGTAGCCAAAGCTTCTTTGTGCTTTTCTGCAGTACACTGTTCTAGTGCTATTATTTCACTTTCAACATTCTGTGGAATTCTGGGATTTGTAGTTTACTGAGGCCAAAGAGCTCTCTGGCTGAGAATTCTAAATGCCCTTCCCTAAATTGCAAACCCCAGGATTCTATAGGATGTTGAAAGTGGAATAATAGCACTAGAACAGTGTAATGCGGAAAGGCCTTTTGTGTACTGCAATTGTAACCAAAAAGGTACATTCTTTCAGAGCAGCATACTCTGGCCTTACCTGCTGGACAAGGTAATACCCCTCTCCTAGGAAGAAGATGTAGCAGGAAGGAGATCAAACTGACCATATCCATTGGCCAGGAAAAGGAATTGATCTTCCAATTCTTTCTTTCAGCTCTCACCCCACCCCACCCCACCCCAGCCCACCTCAGATTCCATTTCCCTACTGTGTTATGTCTACTAGAATGGAAGTCTGTGGGCAGAGGCAATCTTAACTTTTAATATATGTATAGCGCCTAGAAAATTGTAGGCATTTTATGGCCAAGAATCTACATGGCTAAGCATAGTATAAGACTTCAACATGTGGAACTCCTCTACAGCTCCCTTGTCACCTCCCCTAGGACTTACCATTGTGCTACATTCCCCCCGCCCCAGCTATTCAATTGCCTGTGGAGAATGGAAGAAAATGTCTGGCTATGTCCCCAGATTTTCCACTGAGAACCACTAGGGTGCTCTGAAGTTCTCAGCAAATGATGTCATTGGTCATGGGATATAGCCAGAGGCTTACCTAATCCACTCTACTCACCACTAGCAGTGGAATGCCTGTGGGGGGGGCTATCACAGTGACAAAAGTGAGTCATGAGGGATGCTTTGGATGTCATGGAGGGAGAAAGAGAATATCAACCTCACCCATGAGAAGAAAGTATACATGCAAGCATAAACTGGGCTTATATTTGTATACGTCACTAACAGGGTGTTGGCCTGTAAGTGTTAATAACAGTAACAACATTAAGACCAAGAACACTGACTGACTGATGATTATACATACTTACATGTTTATAACTTGTCTTTTTGAACAATTCTAACCAAGGCAACAATGAAATTACAAGTATAAAGATACAAATCCAATAATATATGAAAATTTCAAATTGAAAAGAACCCAACAAACAAACTCTTTGCATAAATATAAAATAATATACTCATTAAAATCAATCATAAATGACATAATATATGTACCGTAACCACAATAATTCTTGTTCCAATGTAGCACTTCACGAATGCATGTGCAACTGTAAATGTAAATGAAGGGCAAAAGCTGTTATGTATTATTTAAAATGAGCCTGCTTCCTATTGAAATCAGATTATTAATTTCTGGTGTAAACATTGAGAAGAGTCAGTGAAATTCTTCAAATGGTAAATCTGACTACTTATTTTTAGTAGCCTTCCAGTGCAGTCTAACATTGCAAAACTGATTTGTCATGATTTATTAACCAGATAATGCTGTAAGAGACCCAATAAATGTCAAGCCAGTCTCTTTTCCATTCTGAAAGACAAGAGGTGAGAAGAGAAAGTGTGATAAAAGGCATATCAGTTCTCATCCAATCTCACCACGCCCTATAAGCTGTTGACTGCCAAAAGACTATTAGCAATTGCTGCTTCCTGTTTTCCTTTCCTCCAGTGGGGTAGCATTTTTGGAACCTATCTGCAGCTCTGGCTCATTATGGAACAGGGGTTTCTAGGGAGTTGGTGCTTTGTGGAAGGCTGGGTTCAGGTAAGGTTTACTATACCTCAGGTATACCCATTTTTGTTTGGGCTTCTGCTCACTGCATTTGCCCATCTTTCTTCTTCCCCTCCTGTAAGAGCACTGTAATTTCTCTCTCTCCCATTATTCTCATTGGATATGCACATGCATCAAATTAGAATTATACTCATTCAAATCTGTACTGAGATTGAAATCATACTTTGAGGGTTACACTTCCAAAAGAACAAGGAAATTGGTCCAGTCTGGAAGGGCAAAAACATACATCAAGGGAGTATGCAGAGGCCAAAATGTTCTGGGCTTTCTCTCTCCCCATCTCTCCTGCCCTCCCTTCCCCGCCCTCTCTCTCCACACACATAACATACACTAATAATATCAATATAACCATCTTTTTGAGCAGCTAGAGACAAGTCTCCAGTTCTTTCTGTGGATTACATTAGATGTTCCCCAGTTTCTGCTTTTTTAATTTTTTCCATTCTTCACCAACCTTTGCCTTCCCTCTGGTTCTGGAAGAGAAAAAAGGACCTCTCCATGCCCCTATCCTACTCCTGTCCTGCTTTGGTCCAATGTACCCTCCATAGATAATTGTCCACCTTTTCATAGATGATGAATGCCAACATAGCTGGAGGCATCCTTTTCCTATATTTATTTGAAATCTTAGACATTTTTTCTCTGCCAGAGTGTGGAAATGCTGCTTTTTTGAACTGTAGTTAAAAAAAAATCCTTGAGCCAGCATGGCAACTTAACCTCAATGTTAATGTTTAAGATTCAAAATGACAAACTGGTATATGTGTTTAAAAATGTAATCCTGCCTGCTGTACACCTAACCATCTAAAGCAGAATGCAATGATTTACTATCTTTCAGCTTTTGGATGTTCCCACTATCCCTTTTTGATGCATTGGTTTTGCTCAGCCTCACCACCACCATATTCAAACACCTCTGTTTGATCTTCAAATTTAACATGCTCAGTCGTCATCATCAGGGTGTTTTCCTGAGGTGATTTAAAAAGTGAGGGCCTCAGGGTTGTCATAAATCAGAAATGACTTGAAAATATGCAACAGCGGTTGTAAAAGGATGTACTGGTTTTCATTGTAAACTCACTTAATACTACTGAGTAACTAGCAGAAGAAAATGGTGACTGAGATCCTTCGTCAGAGAGATGTAGGATGAAATTTCCACAGATGCAACTACAAGATGTTTCCTCCTGCTCTGCTCTGGACTCACTTTTTAGCTGCTGCAGGAGCCACACTGCACCCATTTAGTGAAGAGCCAGGGGACACTGGATAAGTATCTGACTATGTCTATATAGCCCCAAGCAAAATAATGACATAATCTTCTGAGACTTTTGGCAATCTTCTGTAGGTGGATGAAATCAGTGTTCTGCATCTGCCTATAGAGACATAGCCAAACACTTCTCCAATGCCCTCCACTCTCCATTGGCCACTAAATGGCTCTGGAATGGGGCTGCAGCAGCTAAAAGGTAAGTCCAAGGAGGTGGGATGATCATGAGGTTGGAATAGCATTCTGTTCTCTGAAACCACCAAAGAGAGAAAGAGAGAGAATGAGAGAGAGAGAGAGAGACTTACATTGATGCAGCTTGGACTTAATGGTGTTGTATGTCACTAACATGATGCCAACCAAAGTTTGCTTTTGCTGCCACGGTGCTATACACAAGTACTTGAATATACACAGAATTTTTATTGTTTTAAAAAATTAATATATTTTAAAGTGAAAAATAATAGTACCAGGGTCTTCAACCATGAGCGTGTATTCTGCAGTCTGTTCTGTGCTTTGTTAAAAAAGAAAAGAAAAGAAATGATACACAGAGCTTGGAAAAATTATCTTTTAGATTAAAATTTTCAGAATTCCAGAATTCTCCAGCCAACAAGTGAAGATTCTGGGAGGTGATGTTCAAAAAAGTAACTTTTCCAAACTCTGGAAGTCTACACTAGCTAAGTTGCTGATGGCTAGTTTATTGACTACTGTGTCTATCACATGCTAGGTGGTAATTTGGAAACTCCTGGCTGTGGGGCCATGAGGGAGAGGGATACTGATATCTTTCCTCATAAACCATTTCTCTTTGGAAAATTGTCTCCTTCAAAATGGTTGAAGGAAAAGATAAACAGAAGTAATTGTTCTGCAGGTGGCAATCCTGCTCAGAAAATTGTTGTGTAAGAAAACTGATAGCAATCTACCTACTTCAACAAAAATTTCCATTGCAGGAGCCCAAAGGAGGCCTGACCCTACCATTAGGCAGGATGAGGTAGTCACCATGTGAACAGACAGCAGATTATGGAACTAAACCAGATGGTTGTATTTTTGGTGCCAAGGAGAGAAAGTATTTGCTGAATTTCTTGCTGCAGATGCCAAATAACTTGGCCAGCCTTTGGTGCTTATGCCCCTTGACTTGGAAAAGGGAGGAGTGCACTTACTGGCTTGCCTTGGGCCAGGCCTGCTTCCTGGGTGAACACAAAGCCAACAAAAATGGAGGGAAAACTCTTATCCAACTGAGTACCACATACAGTTTGACCTTAACAGGGAGTCAACAGAGGTACACCCTGGCCTATATCTCCTGCTCCTCTCTACACAAGCCTCTCTCTTTTTTTTAGGCACCAAAACTAGAATGAAAGTTCTGTTTTAGTGTCATCAATGCATGGGGTGCTATGCAAAAATAAAACAATAAAAGCAGACAATAAAAACAGGAATCTGGGAGAAGGAACGGACTAATAAAAATAATCCAGATATATACAATCTGAATATACAACACTGTGAGCCAGTTTGATGTAGTGGTTTGAGCACTAGATTACAACTCTGGAGGTCAGGGTTTGAAGTCCTGCTTGGCTGTGGAAACCCACTGGGTGATCTTGGGCAAGTCACACTCTGTCAGTCTCAGGCAAAGGCAAGCCCCTTCCACCAAGAAAACCTCGTGATCGTTCCTCCTTAGGGTCGCCATAAGTTGGAAACAGCTTGAAGACACATAACAGACACATAAGACACATAACAACAAAGGACAAATTCAGAAGGCAGAAGAAAAACAAAACAAAGTGTTTAACTGAGATTTTTTAAAACAGTAATAGGAGGAGGAGTCTTTTCTAAGATCCAGGATCCTTTCCCTTTCCTTGTTCCTTCTTTGGACTGTGGCTTCTTTGGCAGCTTACAATCTACAACTGAAAGCACTGTAATCTCTTAACTTCTGAGTGGAGAGTCACTGCCAACCCACTCTTTTGGTATCCCTTTTCTCCCTCCTCTGTTCCTTTGCGAAGTGGGATTACTTTCCCCCTTTATCTCTCTTGGCATTTGCAGTCTCCAGTGTGGACTCTATTGCCAATATCGCCGCTTTTGACAATGCCTCTGGGGCAGGTTGCTTTGTTGTTGCTATAGCCCCAACTACTGCCAGTCTTTGCATTCCTAATCTTACTGGCCAGACAGACATATAGCTCTTCTTGCAATCAGCTGTTAAAGAAAAGAAAAAGAAATGAAAAAATGAAAATGAAAATGAAAAAGAAAACACTGAGAGTCCACTTGTCTTCCTATATGAGGGAGGTTGACCTGATAGAACACATCTTCACCCAGATCACTCTTTTAAAATGAATAATAGTATTATCTAAATCAGAGCTCAGAAGAGTTCCTGTTTGGACTAGAACTCCCAGAATTCCCCTATCACAGTGGTTCTCAACCTGTGGGTCCCCAGATGTTTTTGGACTTCAGCTCCCAGAAGCCCTGAGCATTGACCATAGTGGCTGGGGCTTCTGGGAGCTGAAGTCTACAAACATCTGGGGACCCACAGGTTGAGAACCACTGCCCTATCAGAAATGGAGATCTTATTTGAAACTGGAAAAGAATCAAGTTCTGCCAGTGTATATACATGGGCATTTGGAAGTCTAAAGGAGGCCAGTTGTGGTCAATTGAAGATGACCAGTCATTGCATCCCCATGGCCAGTCAGTGAACATTGTGGATGGGTTGGAGAGCTGCACCTAAGTGCTATCTGGCAGCCATTGCATAGCCTGGGTAAACTGTTGCCCAAGGAGGTATTGAATACCTTGCAGCACAACATCAGAAAACCTACAGCATAACTAGTGTAAGCTTCAGGAAGATTTTGACCAAAAAAAAAAATCCATTTCTGTACAGGAAAAAAAAATCAGTTCTTTGCTCCCTAAGATGTGAATGGTAGAGAAAGAAACTAAAGATAAAATTTGAAAACTAGGGGTTAAACTGTCATGCATTTTTGCTCTTTTGCTGAATACAAGTCTCATTTTTGGCTAATCTGATTTTCATTAGTTGACAAAAGGAAAGCTGCTCCACCCTCACTGTCTATGCTTAATAGAAAAAGAGGCTTATAATGAGAAGAACTGTTGGTTGTTTTCCATCAATAAGAAGGATTTGTACTTCTGCAGCACAGCTGAGCACTGCCTGCTCCCCAAGTGCTTGTTTATCAGCAGGCATCTTCCATGTATTTTGACAAAGAATTTCATCAGGCATTAAGCGGCTGGACTCACTTTTCCTTTAATGCCACAGTGATGCTATTACTGCAATTGTGTGACCAGGATGATCTAAGTATATAGTGACCTATGTAATATGTAGATTGCAGCGTAAGGAACCTGTGGCCTTTCAGATATTGCTGGACTTCAGCTCCCATCAACCTCTGCCAGTATTGCCAGCAGCGAAAGATATAGTCCCATAAAATCTAGAGTACAGAGTCTCCATCTTTGACATGATGAGTGCAGTGGAAGGATGGCTGAAGTGGACCAATGCTGGAGAATGTGAAAATCCAATAGACAACTTTGCTGCCTTTGAAAAGAGCTCAGTCTCTATTATTTGTAAGTTTAGAAAAACATGTAGGTTGCACATAGCAACATTTCTGTACTAGTTAGAATGCGACCCAAGGATGGATTGCCATAGCTGGAGATCTTGCAAGAAGGGTTTTCATTCAGGTGGGAAGCTTCCTTAAAATTAGATGTAACTTGTTATTTAATATGCATCAGATGTGGTACCCCAACTTCTCAAAATACGTTTGAGCATTTGGTATGATAATCTGCATGCATGTTTCAAACCAAAATATAAAATGTGCTCATTTATATGGATGTTAGCCTTTGCCATGATAACACTGACACAATTCAGTTGAGGAATGGTCAAGGAAGATCAGGTAATTGGAGTGTTTCAGAAAACTGTGGTTGAGGTCCAGTAGCAGGAGACATACGTGTATAGGTAGTTACTTCTCCCAATGCCGCAACCCCAATCCACCTCAATAAGCATCATCAGAAAAGAAGCATCGTCACAAAACTAGCAAGGAGACATCCAGCTATTTTCCTGTAGCAGAACATGTTCCAACAGGGGTCCTTGGAAGGTACCTGCAGATGGACCTCTGGAGGTCCCAGCAGATGACAGCCTCACAAGGTGGATTGGGAGGAGGAGGATTTTGGTCACTGTGTGGTCAGAACAGAATTCCAATTTCCACAACAAGCCAAAAAGTGAATTGCGGTGGCGTAAGTCAACTCCATCATATTTCACCAACAGGACATAGCCTATATTTGGTGGATGTCCAGAAAACTAAAAGAGGCAGGGCTAGCCCAAAATATTTTGCTGCCTATGGAAAAGAACAAGGTGGCACCATATCCTTTTCCATGAACAAAAGCTGAGTGAGTGGAGAGGCCAATAAGTCTCTTTCTTCAGCCCTGGCACTGGGGCAGACTGAAGGTGGCAGGCGAGTTCGGAGCTGACAGAGTGGGCCTCAGGCTGCACAGCTCTCTCTGCCAACTTCTTGCTATTACCTCCAAGCATGATCAGCCAGCTGCCTGACTCCACTTAATTATAAGGCCAGCCCTGAGGGGACTACCTCAAACTTAGGAAGGTTTCACATATAGTTTTTAGTTTTTCAAAACATTTGATTAGATAACCCATTTTTTAAAAGAATATCTTGCCATATTTTGTCTCGTGAATCACAACTGGTCTGTGGCATAACTTGTGATAGAGCCAGAACTCTCCTTACCTTCAGGGCCTCATGAATTCTGAGGGGGCATTCTTATTTTTTTACCGTAACGCTCACAGGTATTTTACTTGAAAACCTGCAGGGAAAGCAGTGGTGGGTGGGAAATCAAGCAGAACTTTATATTTAGAATTAGGTCATTTGAACCAGCTACATTCTGCAGTTCATGCATGTTGCTGAAAATATTTCTTTCATTGTCAGAAAGACGATATCTTTAAACAAAAGTTAAATCCATTTCCTATATTAGGGGATGGTGGAGCAGGATCCCAAGACCCTGCTACACAGAGCTGTACTTTTGTTCAAGTATTTGACCTAAAGAGTTAAGGAGGAAGGAAGGTGCTGGCACATTCTTGGCTTTCTGCCCCAGACAGTTGATTTCTTGAAACTTGCTTTTTCAAAAATAATAATAATAACAATAATTGTGAAGCATCGAATGACATTAAGAATGAACACAATGCCATCTTTCCTGTAACTTTGTGACTGTTTTTAAATACACAATACATACATTATATATGACAGTTGCACTGAGCTAGCCTATAAACTAGGAAAGCTACCAGATATGTTCCTATTACAGATTTTAAAAAAAAAAAACAAGGAGAAAGAGAAGGGATTGTTTCCATAAAAGTTTATTTTACCTTTTCCCCTCCATTCTTTTTTTCTTTCTCCTTCCCCCTCCCTCCCATTTGGCTTTTTAACCTAACTGCTGCCCATTTTATCCTGCTTTTCTCTGTGAAATGCTAATCCTTCAGCAGGGAATCATTTTCCTGGTGTAACTTTCCAGAAATTGTATATCTGCATAGCAACTTCACTACAGGCAGCTTATGTCACAGTATCATGTGTCAGAAAGATGAAAAGAAATCCAAATCTGAGCTGTGCTACAAACTTGTGTCTCTGATTCTGGGGCAAATATATCTTGATGTACTAAGTTAAAATAAGTGCAAGGGACAGGCGATTTCAGGACAAGTGAGGAGCAAGCCTTCATCTGCTTGATGACAGAAAAATGACACACACAGCCTTGCCTCTGTCCTGTGTGTGGACAGTCCAGTGGGAAACAAAGCTTGTATTTTTTCCACCCTTAACACGTTCAACCTCCCAACCTAACCACCCCCTCCACCCTGCCCTGTTGTCTGCCTCTAACTGCAACCTGATCCTGGATCCTGAGCCCAGTGTCCAGATTAGAGATTGTTGACTCAGATTTACTAGTGAAATGTGAGCCAGACTCAGTTGATGGTCTTGCAGAAGCAGGGCTGCTTATAGCCAAAAGAAAGATCGCATGTCAGCCAGGAGCCTGGCTCTTCTTTATTACGAACTTCCTAATCTGTGTCTGTGTCTTTCTTTCTTTCTTTCTTTCTTTCTTTCTTTCTTTCTTTCTTTCTTTCTTTCTTTCTTTCTTTAGAAAACTTACCTGCTTTCAGTTTCTTCTACCTAGCATCATAAATCAAGGAAATAGTCAGTGTGGCAAGCCTTTGCCACAGTGAGAGACATACAATGAGCTTTCTGTACCTTTAACGGGTGCACAGCACTTAATATAATCAATGGTGGCCAAAAGGGTGAAAAATCCCAGCTTGGTCTGATCACTTTGAGGGAAATTCTCATCATCCGAGCAAGATGTTTTTATGAGAATACGACATGCTTTGGAAGCTGGCTCTCCATTTTGCAGGAGAATCATTAAAAGAAATCATTACATCGCTCTTTTGCTCTCTCCCCCCCCAATGCTGCACACCCCTCCTTCTTTGGCACACATGCTCCTTTTTCTTGGCTTTTGATATTCTCCATCTTTCAGACGCTCAGTGCCTTTGGTAATTTATGTGCAAGATTTTTCCAAACGTCCAAATGTTTTTCCATTTGGCAAACCACCTCCTGAAACCTCCACAGAATGTAACTGTAGAGTTTTCTTGTAGTTGAAAACATGAACTATGAATGTTAACACAAAGATGGTTATAATACTCAGTAATCCCACATAGAAACTATCTGTTTATGTTCTGAAGGAATGTTGTTTGCCCTGAGATTCTGCATTGTTAGATCTTTGTTTTGTATACACCTGAGGGATTCCTGCAAATGATTTTTTTAAAAAAAAAAAAATCTTCACAATACCATATGGACAACAGTTTTATAGTTCTGGTGATGTTACAAATTAGATTTAAACTAAGTGTGTGCGCGTCTATATGTGCCTGTGTGTTTTCTTTCATTACGAAATTGTCTTACCATTCAGACATTTTAACTTCAACAGAGAATCTCTAAATGACATAGGAACTGGAGCTCGTCATTCCAATACATACATTTTGAAGAAGTGATGGACAAAGTACGGCTCTGAGGCTTCATGGGGCACCAAGTCCAGTTTGGGAGGGCTGTCAGCACCTCCACATTCCTCTTCTTTCTTATTTTCTACCCCATTATCCCACAAATGGCCTGTTCTAGAAGCCTCTTAGAACATCAATTTGCCTTTCAACTAGATTGTAGGACTCCTCAACAATGTTTTGAGATTTTTTTAAAAATTCAGTACCAAAAATGTACTTTTCACCACTTCTGGATTTGCGCTGGACATGGCATTTTGGGCAGTCCATGTAGCCTCTACAATGCCCCAGGTAGGGGGAAATTGACCCACAAACCCATCACTCTTACCCACTGCTGTTTTAAAGTTAAAATGTCTGTTACGTAGGCCATTTCCGCACTACACAGTTATAGCGCTATTATCCCACTTTCAACATCCTATGGAATCCTGGGGTTTGCAGTTTTGGGAGGGGCCTTTGAGGATTCCATAGGATGTTGAAAGTGGGATAATAGCACTATAACAGTCTAGTGGGGAAATGGCCTTAGAAGTAAGTCACACTGTGTCCAGAGGGCTTATTCTCCGAGAAGTGCATAATCTGTCTCATATATATCTAGAGCATTGCTTCTCTGCCATTGGTCCTGGTTTTTGGAGTTCAGCTCCCAAAATCTCCAGCCAGCATGGCCCAATATTCAGAGACTCTGGGAACTGAAGTCCAGAATACCTGCAGGGGGAAAAGTTGAGATCTATTGATCTAGAATCTAGATTCTAAGGGATGGCTGGAAAATATAAATCAGTACTCTAAGCTTCTGGAACAACCTGTGCTACATATGTACTCTCTAGCAGTTGGAATTTTGTTTTGTTTTATTTTATTTATGTTCTATTTTATTTTTCATGGATTTTCCATGAGACATGAACCTCAACACCTCCTAAGATGTTCTCCCAGAAGCAACAAGAAGAACAAATACATGTGGGTGGGTGTCTGTGTGTATAAAACTGAGAAATCCTCTAGGCCATTCACATGCTTGAACTTATTTACTTCCACTTACACTGGTGAACTGCCTTCAAAGCAAGCACTATGGCTTTTACAGACCTTGAATCTTAGGTCAGTGGCCCAAGGCCCTGGGGCTGGGCAAAGAAGCCCCCACCCTTGGTCAATCTGGTAAAGAACTGAAGGGAACATGACAAGTTAAAACCTAGTCCAAACAAGATCGGTAGGGCCAGCTATAAGATTAGGTAGAGCAAAGCAGCTGCCTTGGGCAGCAGACTTTGGGCATCATGAAAGGATAACAAATTTTAAGTCATTTAATTTGTTACCACTCTGTGTTTTTCTACAGTTCAAGGAAGGGTGAGAGATTTCTACTTTGTGCAGTTGGGAGTGGGAAAGTGAGAGTGGCAATTTGATATTTGTTGTCAAGTATCAACATATCTTGGGTTGGCCAAATACTGGTGGTAGATAAACTCATCAAATGCAGGGGTAGGGTATGTGGGGAGGGGTGCAGAGCCCCCCCAAAATTAGGTTCATAGCAGGGGAGGGGCTGCTTCTTAACCTGGTACCCATGTTAGATGTGAAGTTGGCAAGAATGGCAAAGCATCCTTTTACTTGCTAACATTAGGTGCTACAGAGACTGTTACTTAAACCTGATGCTATTAGGCCACACTGTGGTTACTTAATGTCCTAGTTGCCTGTGGGAAGAGCCCTATAACCCACTCTACAGAGACTGCTTTTGGAAGCTGCAACTGGTGCAAAAGGTTGCTGCTGGACTGGAGAGAAGTAATTGGGATATAGTCATTAATTTTGTTTGATCCAATGGTTGTCACTTTGTTTTGAGATGGGCCATTTCCGCACTCTTATACACTTATAGCACGATTACTCCACTTTCAACATCCTATGGAATCCTACGGTTTGCAATTTAGGGAGGGGTGTACTTCAGCTACAATGACCAACAGTGGAGACTGGTGGTTTCCATGTCAGCAGGAATTCTCTGGATTTTAGTCTGAACATGAAATGAGCAATCCAAGGAGCTGAACCTATTTTGTGGCCAGGGCTCAGAATGTTGGCTAAAACTTGGCATGGATTCACCATCCCACTGACATGGAAGCCTAACAGATGTAACTGGTAGCCAAAATTCAGTGTTTTATAATAGCAGATTTTATATTCTTTAGTCCCAAGCATTAATTGCAGTCATAATCATACTATCTTGTAATAACTCTAAGCACACTGCAACATAGATCCTTTTCTGTACTGGCTCCAGAAATAGTTAATCCAGTTTGTCTCCAGTGTCGAGTTGAGAAGATCTCAGACTCCTTAAAGCATGGATCGTCTCATCAGTTTTTGATGTCATTGTGTGCCGCTATCCTTGCTTTTTCTAGAGTCCAACATTTTAACCTCTCTTTCAGTGCACAAGAAGTCCAAAAGTGCTTCACCAGCAGAGCTTTGCAGTCCATTGTTCTGATGTAGCTTTTATACTCCCCAATAGCCATCATATGCTCACTTATAAGAGGCCCCACAGGTATCATACAACACTAGAACAGCCCCTTGAAGTTAGAGAATGAAGAGCAAGACTGAGCTATTCAAATGCCTCATATGATATCTGAGACACATCATCTTGGTTCACCTGATGAATGGATGGAATTGGGTTATCCTGAATGAGACTACGGGTCTACCTAGCCCAGTAATTTCCACTCTGAGTGTCAGGCAGAGATCTTCCTTCTTGCCTGCTAATAGACCTCTTCAGATCTGAGACACAAATGAGCAGAAGTGCTGCAGCTGGTGGCAAAAGGAGAGAAACCGAGGATCTAAGAGACAAATGAGCAGGGATACCGTCATTGCCACTTCAAAGGTGGAAGTGGGCAGCTGGTGGCAAAAAGTATCAGGTTTTGGATTGGATTCCCAGATAAGGGAGGCTCAATCTGTAATAAGAAAGTAAAAAAAAAACTAATCATTTTCTCCCTTTTCATGACACCCCAAACCTGTTGCTCAAGGCAACCCCTCACTTTCCCTAATGATGGGAGTCAGATCTGTATCTGTTCCAGCACCATCCCAAGACTGCTTGGTGGATTAGAACCAGTCTCCCTATTTAAAAGAAACGATGTACACTTACAATGGTCTGAGCACTGTTAGAATGAGAAGGAGTTTTAGAATTAAAAGTCAGATAATTCAGGAGGAGAAACTAAATTCAGGGTTGTGTAATGCCTTTATCAGAGTTCCTACAATGATCCCAATCAACATTTCAGCAGCTTTATCATTACTTCTGTGGAGCACTGAGGGGAATGTTGGATTTAACCACTCTGCAGGATGGTTTATGAGACTAAGACAAGGGTGAAAGCCAGTGTCTGCTGCCATAAGGTCTTGAAGGAAGAACAGGATATAAATGTGACAAGTAAAAACGAGTGCATTTCTAGTCACACATCCTTTGTCCATGTATTTGCAATACAAGCTCCCACACTTGTTAAAAAGAAAAAAAATGTTCACAGTATTTCTTTGTGTGGCAATTCTTGTTCAGAAAAAATATCCTGTATAAGTTGACTGGAATTACAGCAGGGTTTGGATGCATGTGTATGCCTACATGTGTATGTGTTTGCACATATATGCAGCCGTGACAGATTAAGTGAGATCAAAATTCCGTTTTTGCCTAATGTGCAAAAGATCTCAGAAGAGCAGGAGCTTTCTTTTCATCGGACGCTGATGACCATGGCCCATCTGTGGAAATACTACTGATAGCCACTGTTGCAATCAGAACTGGAATTTGCTCTTTCTAGTATAACATTTCATTTGCCAGGCAGCTACTCATCTTTCCCCTGTGGCTGTGATGTCCTCCCAGGAGACTCATCTTATCTATATTAACAGCAAATGACTTCATTGCGATCAAGATTATTTGGCTGAATTAATTAATTGCCTATTGCTTTGGCAAACAAAATCTGTCCGTGGACTGGTCAAAGTAAAGAGTAAGCGTTCTCTGTATGGATCTAAAATATGTGCCTTTATCACATTGGACATAGCAAATCTGATATCTGGGGACAGTTTTGGGATGGAGAGAGGTATACTAAAAATGCAAGAAGTGGCATCTCTCATACTGTAAGAAAACACACGGGTGCTTCAGCCAATCACTTTATTTATATCTTGCCTTTTCTTTAAAAGTAGGACCCAAGGCACTTCCCTTGGAAATTGGACTGTTCCTTTGTGCTGTGAACAAGAAACACTTTCTAAAAAAGAGCCAACTTCCTTGCTCTCTCTGGCTGATTTCCCTCCCCTTCCAGAGCTTCAAAAAGTTACTTTTTAGATTACAGCTACAACAGCCATGCTGTCTGGGGGATCTGGGGTACTATGTTCCAGAAGAGCATCTTTTTCAAGCTCTGAGGTTGCTCGCCAGAAGTAAGGATTGTCAAAGGAGCCTTAGCAGCGTTTCTGAGAGTCCTTGACAATGTCCTTTTCCATACTATGTTCTCGGGAGTCTGTTTGAACTGCAGGAACCAGTCTGTGATAATGTCAACAGCCAGACTGTCCCCTTGCTCCAGCTGGTGATAAGAGACTGCAGAGCCTGGCCCTGCTGGCACAGTGGAGGAGGACACAACAGACAAGGTATCTGCCAGACGCAGAGGTGGATGGCAAGAGAAGGGCCTCTCCTCTGCTCTGCTCCTTCCAGGCTTCTGTTAAAGAGTATTTGCAAATATCAGAACAATGGGGCGCAGGCCAGTGTCTTGGCTCAGTGGGCTAATTAGTCTCTCAGACCTTCTGCTCTACTGGAAGTCCCTGCCTGGCTGGACAGAGCTATGTGTGTTGTGTGTCTGGTGTCAAGTGGCCCAGTTCCACATCTGTGGTTGCCGGCATTTGGTTGGCCCACAGGGTACTCATTTGGCCTACAAACATAAGCATCTGCTGCAGCGATGCTTGCCCTGTTGGCAGCTTTCTACAGGGGTGGCAACCTGCTGCTGAGTTTACCAGTCAGTCAGCTCTGAAACCAGGGAGTTTGAGAGAACAGGAAAATGAGCCACTCTGTTCAAGAAAGTGCCTTATGGAACACGCTTGCCACAAAGTTTAAGGTGCTTTTTAAAATGAAGCTATTGGATTATTGTGGGATTCAAATGATGAGGAGCTGTTCATTAAGTCAGGCTCCCTGTCCCAAGGCAGGGCCATCCATACACAAATCCTTCAAAAGAGGCAGCACTTGGAAAACTCACCTTTTGGATGATAACTCACAGAATCCCCAAGTTAGCATGGCCTTTAGCCACGCTGGTAGAGGGATACTGGGAATTGTACCCCAAAATTTAACATTTCTGAGCTCTGAAGAGATTGGAAGCCTTATGATCAGGTCTGGCCCTACCATGAGAGTCAAGTACCACCTGAAGCAACAGGTTACTGATGTCATTAAAAAGTAGGAAATTGTAAGCTATTAATATATTAGTGTATTATTTTGCAGCCAGAGAGGAGGAGAGGTATTTGTGAGCCTTCCTGCCTCAATAGCCAAATAATTTAGCTGTTCTAGGGACCTGTGAAGTTTAACTGGAAAGGGGTCACCATTTGCTTCTCTGCCTCAGGCAGCAAAATGTCTTGAGGTCATCCTGCATGTAATCCAGAGAACAATGTGATATGACTGCAGAACAGATGTGATCAGGGTATACCATGTCTAGATGGCTCTAGATGGCCCAAGTGAACAAAACAGTAGGGGAAATCATCAATCTTTTCTGGCTTAATTTTTTAAAACTTTACAGCTCTTTCTGTCCCCTCAAAGAGTAGTAACAGCACAGGGAGTTTGTGGGATGGAGAAAAATACATCTATCGATTGCCTTCAGTGCATGTGTCCACTTCAGATTTTGGTTGGTTCAACACCTGTTGAAATCCCCCCTTCTACTCAGCAATTAATGGCGCGGGAACCCTGTCTCTTATTTCACTCGGTGACCCAAGGTGTGGGACAAATATGCTACGCCATGCCCAAAACATGGCTTGAAGATGAGGGGCAGTATTCGGGCTCCATGACTTCCTATGGCAGATGTGGACAGAAAGTAGGATGGGATCTACTGACAGATCTCTGAATCATTTGCAATGGATTGATGAGGCCTTCTACTAATATATCTACACCACACAATTATAATGCTATGGCTTCATTTTTGTGGCTCCATCCTAGGGAATCCCGGGATCTGTGGTCTGGTGAGATGCTTAGAATTCTTTGCTAGAGAGTTCAAGGGAGTAGCACATAAAAGACTCCCCTTTGGGGGATTCCCAGAAGGGGAGATTGCAGAGGGGGAGTTATTCATGTTATTCTGTCTCCCAAGCCCTCATGAAAGTGGAGGGGCCACTGTAATAAAGTGGAGGGGCCCTTCATACTGCTGAAATGCAATGAACTTCAAGAAGAAAAGATGAGGCATTAGTATGTAAAGACTGAGAGCTGAGGTCTATTCTGTGACTCAGAGGAAGAGCTCACAACTCCTTCAGGCTCAGGCAGATGGATCTAAATTGACCCCACAAACCTCAAGTAGATTGATAAAGGCAAGACCATGACAAGACCATGACATTTACCAGTGGTGGAGCTTGGAGTGTGTGGAGGGGTTTGTGTGCAGGGGCAGAGCTATGGCGTGGGGGGCATGGCTGCTGTGTGTGGGGCATGGCCAGGATGTGCAGGGGCGTGGCTACAAGCCCCGATGCCCCAAAAACATTGCCACTGGGGCAAACTGCCCTCATCGCCCCCCGTCCGCACGCGTATGCATTTACACAGCAAGTCTGCCTAGCATACTTGGCTTTTGGCCAGGCGTTTAACCTTGTCTCATACAAAAACTGATTTATTAAAGGTGCTAATCACACTGCTGTGGTGGTGGTTGCTCCATGTAGGTACACCTGTTTGCAGAGCAGCTCTGGGAGAGCTCTGCACCTGGGGCCAGTGGCTCTGAAGGAAGAGCAAGGCTGGCCTGGAGGACCTTCACACCAGGTGCCAAGGACCAGCCCCAGGATGCATTTAAGGGAGAGCTGGGGAGATGAAATGGCCAATTTGAGGAGCACTTTGAGATTCTTTCCTAGCTGTTATTAAAAATCAGTAGGGGAAATAGGAAGGTGCAGGTTTCCTAGTCCATGGGCAAAATGTGTACCTGCCAGCAGCCTTTGCTACCATGGTCAGTAATGAGGAATGATGGGAGTTGCAGTCTAACAGGACCGGAAAGCAAGATTTTGCCCACTCTTGAGCTTTTTGTTTATTCTAATTAAAACTCTTGGTGTTTCAGATGTCAGATGCAGGATGCATTTGTGAAGGTGTAAGGGATGAGCTCCATTTTGGTTCCCATTTCCAGTATTTGGAAGGGATGCAGGGCTATTGTGCACATTTCTCTCTCTGAAGCAAATGGTGAGCTGTTTCATACCTCTTCCTCCTCCTCTAAAAAGGAGGTGGAGGAATGCTCACTCTGGACTCCTACTAGCCAATGATGAGGGCTGATGAGAATTATAGGCCAAACATGTATCAGGAAGGCTGGAACTGCCCAGCCTTTCTCTCAAGATGGTAATCTTAAACAGAATCACTCTGAAGTAAAGCTTTCTGCTGTCCGTGTAAGCACACAAAAGACTGCAAACTCTGGGTGAGACCCTGCAACAGGAGACATATCATGAAGTTTCTCTATGGCAGAACAACCATGTTACAGGGCTTGCCTTTCTCCTGTACCCTAGCCCCACATCCACACGGAGAATATTGAGCGGCTAAGAAATGCCAGGCTATGTGACTATAACCTCCATATATCATTAACAGGAAGCAGCCTTAGCTTGACAGGCTGAATTGAGTGTATACATTTTTTTCAGCTTTGCATCTCTGTTGCTTCAGCCCTGCTCGGAGCAGCTTTCCACAAGCCAGATGCCCTGTGCAGATTGAATTAAAAATCAGTCCCAGCCAGTGTGACCTTTGGCTGTGATGGCTGGGGCTCACTGGTGTTGTAGTCTAACACATCGGGAGGGTGGCAAGTTGAAGAAGGCTAATGTAAAGCAACAGGATAAATATATTGAATGACATGGTTCTAAATTACTGCTTTTCCCCTGGATTTGCAAATATCTTTCATATTAAAATGGATTCCGTTTTAATGTTAAAGACAGCTTCAAAATCCAGAATGCAATGCTTGAGAGTAGCTCTGCAGAAAAGGTGTGCTTCCACACCTACACTGTTACGCAAATTTCTATTCCCCTGTTTAGAATTTCTCAAAACAAGCCCACAAAAATAAGGATCATCTTGGAACTCAATCTTCCCTACCTTCAGATTGTGAAATACGAGCGATCCAGGATGCTTTTCAAAGAAGAACTGCTCTGAACTAAAGGGCAAGTGAGCCTTTAATCCCCATCTCTCTTGGCTGAAGGCTTAATCCACAAAAGTCTTCCACTGCCTTATTGGGTCTCCACAACATCATGCCATAATCAAGTATTTTGGATAGGGAGCAAGAGCTGTTCTTTCCTTCCCTTGGAATCAACAAGAAAATACAACTGAGTTCGAAAAAGTGGCAAGAAACAAAACAAGTGTCACACAGGTCCCTTTCTTTCACAATTTCCGCACTACACTCTTACAGCACGATTATTCCACTTTCAACTTCCTATGGAATCCTGGGGTTTGCAGATTAGGGAGGGGCTCGCCGGCCCCTCCCTAATCTGCAAACCCCAGGATTCCATAGGATGTTGAAAGTGGAATAATCGCGCTATTATAAGAGTGCAGCACCCCAAATAAACTGTTCCGGAGCAGCAGCTGTAGCAAGAGCGGCCTCCCTTAGCTCTTGCCCGCCACCTAGTGGAGCTACTGCGAACGTCTTCAGGCTAACTCCAGACTGTGTAGTAATAAGCCAAGGAGTCTGTAATTAGCTTTGAATTACGCTAGGTTACTGCGTTTTGCTTCTTCGGTCCTGCCGTGTTTTTTGAAATGCTTCGTCGTTCGTTTGCATTTTGCGAAAGGAAAGGAAAAATCAATGCACCCGATAACCGCAAGGTGGCTGCAGAATGTTTGTAAGGTGAGAGAAAAAGTCTGATTGACCATTTATGTTTTTCCCCATAATTTGCTATGAACAGGAATCCTCCTTGAGGGGTATGATTTAGCATCAACACCTCATGATTGGTGTTGTTATCGCCATCACTGTGTGGAATTCCATTGTCCCATATAAAAGTGTGAGGGAATCTAGCAGCATCTACAGCGCTTAAAATGACTTTAAAGGTTGTTGAAAGATTTCTCCCCCCCATCTTCCTTTTTATGTTGAGATAAATAACATAGCTAATTTTTTGAGAAACTCAGAGTTCTCCCTGAAATTCATTATATTTAGCATCTCTATTAATGAAGCTGCAATTTGAGGCTGAGCACTTGTTTGAAGCCTACCTTAATCCTCACAATAAACGTTACTCATGAGAGTTATGGATCAGAATGAAGGTGATGCATACAGTGTCACCAGATACATGACAACTGGTAAAGGCTCAGATAAGAAGTTTGGCTTGCACACTGTTAGGTATTTACATCATCATAAACTGACTTATGATCATTTGACTTTGCTGCACAATGCCTGTATTCTCAGGAGAAGAGATGTAGCTACATCTCCAGGACTATCATGCAAGCAAAGCCAGCAGTTTGGTAGTTGCACAACAGTCCCAACACATAATGCATCCCAATGCATAAAGCAGTGGTTCTCAACCTGTGGGTCCCCAGATGTTCGTGGACTTCAGCTCCCAGAAGCCCCAGCCACTATGGTCAATGCTCAGGGCTTCTGGGAGCTGAAGTCCATGAACATCTGGGGACCCACAGGTTGAGAACCACTGGCATAAAGGGATATCCTGGGCATTGGGACACATTGCACATGGCGTCAGGACATGGTGATGCAATGCTGTACAATGGGACATTTTGCATAGTGCCCTGTTGTGTACTATAACAGTTCACTAGTGCACTTGTTTATCACGTCAGTGATGTAGTTCCATCACTGTAAAGTTACACATTGTAGCCTCTAATGAAAGGATCTCAGACTTTAATTTTAATGGAACTCATTACAGATCAGAATACTCACGGGATGCCCAAACAGGTGAATCTGCAGCCAGTGGTTTTTCTTCAAATTTCTTAAAGGAGTGGAACTGTTGCCTTGCAGGGTGTGTGTGTGTGTCTCTTGACTCAACACTCTGCAGGAATGTGCATATCAATCCACAAAGGAACCACTTCTTTTGTAGTGTAACCTGTTGGAATCCTAGATAGGGTTTACTTATCTGATGGGAGCTTGGCAGCAGTCAGGGATGTCAATGTCAGTGGGAAGCTAATTCACTCTCTGGGTTTGTCTGAACTTTTAAAGGAGGTATTCAAGATGATGATGAACCCCATCCCCCAATAGGTTGGCCTCAGATAGTGGTGTCAAAATTCAGACTAAAACCTGGAGTGAATTCATAGCTACACTCCCATCAGCACCAACAACTGCCACTGTGAAAGTCTGGATGCAGTGGGTCCAGGGCAGGGGCTGGCAGCTGCCTGGATTGGCTAATAATTTTTTGAAAATTAAAGGTGGCTAAATGGAAATGTGTGACTGTGCAAAGCCCAAGGGAGACCTACAGAAAAGCTAAGAACATTCTAGAGAAGAGCAGTACAGTTGTTAGAAATTTAGGCTGGCATCCCGTTGGTGAGTTCCAGCTGCAGTAGACCCATTCAGTTAATTGCCGAATGGTGAATCAACACAAGGACCATTTCTGCACTACACTGCTATTGTCAGCGCGGGCTGAGGTCAAGCAGGGGTCGGGCCAAGGCAGCCGGCAGCCGTGTCCCAAGCAGACCTTTGGGAGGGCGGCCACAAGCAAGCGGCCAGGAACTAAGGATCGCCTTAACAGCAGGCACACAACAGAAAAGAACGACGGGTTGCCTCACCCTAAACACAAAGCGGTTGCAGCACCAGAACGCAGGGAAGAGTCGCGGGGAAACCACACAGCAGCTCACAGGCACAGACCGGACGGGGCCAAGGCACGGGCGACAGTTGCACGGGTAGCCGACGGTTGTTGCTCCGTGCCTTGCCCATCCCCGCGCCTGCCTAAAAAGGCCAGCAGCTCGGCCCGCAGCCAATCCGGGTGGAGCGCGTGGCTGGGCTAGTAGCTGAGCTACAGCTGGGAGCTCCCCACCTCCAGGTGTTTCTCCTGGAGACGCCGGGAGCGGCGGCTGGCCTCCTTGGCTCGCCGCCGCTGCAGGAACGTTGGCGGCGGGGCGGTTGCCTCGGCCGAGGCCTCCTCGCGAGTAGGCGGAGCCCCGGGATCGGGCCCGGGACCCGCCTCCTCCCGCGGCGCCGCGTCCGCCACACCCCGCGGCCCGGGAGCCAGGCCGGCAGCCTCCGCAGTGGCGGGCCCTCCCGCATCGTCCGCAGCAGCCTCCGTCCGGCGGGATGGGCCCTCGCCGGGATCGTCGTCCGCCGCGGCGTCCCAGCGGGCCCCCCGCCGCGGAGCCCTCCGCGACGGCCGCGGGGCCGCCGCCGCCAATCGCGGCCCCCGACGGGCCTGGATCCGCGTCCTCCTCCTCGGAGGTAAGACCGGCATCGGCCTCCGCGGCGCCCGCCGGCGCGGCCGCACCTGGGGCCCTGACAGCTATAGTGCTATTATTCTACTTTCAACTTTCCTCTGGAATCCTGGGGTTTGCAGTTTAGGAAGGGGCATTTAATATTCTCACCCAGAGAGCTCTTTGGCCTCAGTAAACTACAAACCCCAGAATTCCACAGGATGTTAAAAGTGGAACAATAGCACTATAGCAGTATGGGGCAGAAATGGCTATAGATAGATCCAATGAATTCAATGACACTGCTCTAGTCAGGACTGAAAAGGAATTTAGGTCATAGTTTTTATTTATCTTTTCCTCGGATGAGTGGAGGGTGGCGTACATGGGTCTTCTCCTCCCTATTTTATCTTCACAACAACCCTGTGAGGTGGGTCAACCAGACAGATAGAGTAACTAGTCCAAGGCCTCATGGCTCTGTCAGGATTAGAATATATGGTCATTTCCACACAAGGCTGTTATAGTGCTATGATTCCACTTTCAACATCCTGGCTGGTCCCTCCCAAAACTGCAAACCCCAGGATTCCATAGGATGTTGAAAGTGGAATCATAGCACTATAACAGCCTCCTGCGGAAATCCGAATATATCTTCAAAATCCCAACCTAAAGCCTATAGGCAAATTCAGCTAGAGTAGCCCCATTGAATCTGTTGTTGAATGATGAATCAATACATATGTAACATTATTTGGAGCTACCAATAGGATTCAGGCCTAATATTCTAATCTCTGCAACACACTTACAAAGACAGCTAGAGCAGAAGTTACGGAAGGGCTTCCTTCAGAGGAGACTCTCTGAAGTAAGTCTTTCTCAGAGAAGGGACTCTGAGTAAACGCTGGAGGGTGGTTGGAGTGCTACGTAAGCGCAGCACACATACACTGCCACCCTCATTTGCCTTTCCTTGTACTGCCTTCTTCAGGACTGGATTGTGGCCTATACTTTAGACCATGGTCTCTAAAGCCCTCCAAATCCAATTAGCCTGCATAACTCATGATGGGAGTTGCAGTCCAAAAACATCTGGAGAACCATGATGACCTGCCCCTACCTCATACCTTTGTCTCTAGATCAGTCTTACTGAATTCAAATGGGACTTGCTTCTGCATAGATGGATGTAGGACTGCACTGTTTGTATTAGTGCATACTTTGTTGAATTCAGAAAAAGTAAAAACATTTAAGGACACTGGCTGCAGAAGTAGTAGTTACAGCCATAAGAATATTGTGTGTGTGTGTGTGTGTGTGTGTCTTACATGCACATAAGTACATGTATATAAAATGCATGTCTCTGTGTGATATTACAGTTCATCCTGCTGAGTGTAAAATAACCACTGCTTGTCAAGGCCTTGTATAACGTTAATCTATAATTAATCTAGAACTGCCTCCCTGGGAATTCTGAAGGCAGCATCTCCCATCAGAAACGGGAGACAGGATTCATTGGGCAATGCAGTTTCTGTGTTCTACAGTAATCCCAGTGACGCTCGTGGGGGCAGGGCTGGGAGCGACAATTCACCTAAGCAGCTTTGAAATACTGTAATGGCTATGAAAATGTTTACCTTCTCCCCAGCAGCCTCCTTGGGGCCCTTTGGCTGTCCCTGCACACTTATATTTTTCAACTCATCAGTGAAGCGAACTGTGTTCTTGACAGTGAATGGTAGAGGAGCAATTATTCCCTTGGGTGACAGTAAAACCATCATAACTCAGTGGCGGGCCATAAATGTATCATGGACTACTCCACAGAGAAAGGATGCTTGAGATAGATCACTGGTCTAATCATAAAAAAGAAATCCATTTGGATTGAGAGCTAAGGAAAACATTAATATCTTTTACACCAAATGGCATGCTTATATTCTTTGCAGGGTTTTTTGAGATACATATATATATATATATTAAAAGCTTTCTCCAAGAAAACCTAATTTCAGAAAATCTAATTCATCTTAAACCTTCCTCCAGGAAACACTATTTCATCCAGTAATTCTGATTTTCACAATAGGCCTAAGGACTTTATCTTTACCAAGGGCAAACTTGAGGCTCTCAGCCTTGTAACTATAATAAGAGAGAGGTGGCAGTCTTGTAGGAAGGGTACACCATGCCTTCTTTGCTTGCTGTTTTAGCCCTAGAACTCATCTTCTCTGCCTTGCGAATGTTTATTTTGTTCCCCTCCAGTTGGATCAGAAATAAACTTGTGTTTATTGACCTCAGGGAGCCTATGTTTGGTGGAGTGTTGCTGTGTTTAAGAATTAAGCAATGAACAACAGTCAGATCTTCTAGGATGGCTAATTTGAAAGTGGTATAGAAACGACTGGGACATCAGGGAATGACCATAGGCAGAGATGGGAGTTGATGATACTGCCATTTCTTTTTACACCAAGGAGAATATCAGTTGTGAATGGAATGGAAGAATGGCTTTACTGCAACCTGTTTCCTTATTTTTGTTAATAAATAGGAAAAGGTCCTATTTGTAAACTCTTGTAGAACACTTGAATAAAAAGGGCTTGCTTACTCTCCAACTGTCCAGATTTGGCAAGGACAGTCCTGATTAATCATCTGTTGTCCACCTTTTCATTTGCTTTTTAAATGTCCCAGTTTCTCTCTCTTCCACCCACTTTCCCCCTTTGTCCTCAGCTTACTTCCATTGCTATAAACTGAGTTCAAAGGGCTAAAGTAGTTTGCATTCTATTACCTCAGCCAAGGAACGAGGAGAGGAGGGGTAGAATCTTGCCCTTCCCAGTAGTTTCAGGCAAAAGCAAAATGCTGCAGCATCTCCAACCTTGTGTGTTGTGTGTTCTTCTTCCTTAAGAATGTTTGCTGTCTTGACCACACTCTGAGGTTACTGAGCCACACGTGTTCCAGTTTTCATCTGTGATATCATGTAGAGTTTAGGTTTGGTGCATGGCTCCAACAATTCCATCCATAAATGAACATGTCGACATTTTGTGAAAATCTCTGTATTTTCTCTCTCATAGAATCATAGAGTTGGAAGAGACCCCAGGGGCCATTGAGTCCAACCCCCTGCTATGAAGCAACACCCATCAAAGCATCCCCAACAGATGGCCATCTAGCCTCTGCTTAAAAACCTCCAAAGAAGGAGACCCCACCACACTCAGAGGCAGCATATTCCACTGCCGGACTGCTCTGACCATCAGGAATTTCTTCCTGAGGTTCAAGTGGAATCTCCTTTCCTACAGCTTGAATCCATTGGTCCTTGTCCTAGTCTCTGGAGCAGCAGAAAACAAGCCCTCTTCCTCCCCTACATGGCATCCCTTCAAATATTTAAACATGGCTATCATGTCCCTCTTAATCTTCTCTTCTGCAGACTAAACATACCCAACTCCCTAAGCTGTTCCTCATAGGGCATGGCTTCCAGACCCTTCACGATTTTGGTCACCCTCCTCTGGACACGTTCCAGCTTATTGATATCCTTCTTGATATGCTTCTTTTTTTGCAATATGTACATAGTCACCATGGTTGAGGAACAGAAAAGGCACTAGGGATCATATTACAAACATATATTGGATAATGGGATGCATCAAAGAATTTAAGAATAAAATCATCCCATTCTTCATCAATTATAGCAAAGTCTTTGATTGTGTAGCTCATGAAAAAGTATGGATTACTCTTAAAGAAATGGGTCTACCACAAAACATGATTGTCCTGATGCATAACCTTTATGCAAGACGAGAGGCTACTGCTAAAACAGAATATGGAGAAACAGAATGGTTTCCAGTTGCCAAGGAGGTCAGGCAAGGGTGCATTTTATCATCCTGTTTAACATATGCTGAACATATCATATGTATAGCCGGATTAGACTCAGAAGAAGGAGGTGTGAAAATTGGAGGAAGGAACATTGACAATTTAGGATATGCAAATAACACCGTACTACTAGCAGAAAATAGCAAAGACTTGGAACAATTACTGAAGAAAATCAAGACAGGAAGTGCAAAGGCAGATTTACAGCTGAAAGTTAAGAAAACAAAAATAATGACCACAAATGGTTTACACCACCTTAAAGCAAAGGATGAAGACATTGAAATAGTTCAAGATTTTCCATACCTTGGTTCAGTCATTACTCAGAATGGAGACAGCAGTCAAGAAATCAGAAGAAGTCTGGGACTTGGAAAGGCAACTATGAAGGAATTAGACAAGATCCTGAAGCGTCAAGATACATCATTGAATACTAAAGTTAAGATTGTTGATACCATTGTATTTCCAGTTTCTGTGTGTGGTTGTGAAAGCTGGAGAGTGAAGAAAGCTGAGAGGAAGAAAATCAATTCCTTTGAAATGTGGTGCTGGAAAAGAGAGCTGCAGATACCCTGGACTGCTAAAAAGACAAATGAATGGGTCCTAGAGCAAATCAAACCTGAACTCTCTCTAGAAGCCAAAATGACTAAACTGAGGCTGTCATACTTTACCCGTATTGTGAGAAGACATAACTCACTAGAAAAGACAACAATACTTGGTAAGGTGGAAGGCAGTAGGAAAAGGGGAAGACCACATTATAAATGGATAGACCCAGCCAAGGAAGACACACCCCTGAATCTGCAAGACCTGAGCAGGGCAGTTGATGATAGGGCAATCTGGAGATCTCTTATGCACAATTTAAATGTGACCATGCAAAAAGAAATGAAACCATGCCCTGTTATGTTATGATCCTCTATCTGACAGCCGTTCAAACAGAGTGTGCCTTCTGACAGCCCTTCAGTAGAGGGCTAGATGTCTGTCAGGTAGGAATCTTGGACACCTTACTATGTATGTTGGGTGAAATCCAGCAAAAGCTACTTGAGAATCATGTTCAGCTCAGACTTGTCAAAGATGCCTTGGTTGCGTTTCAGTCAGAATATTGCAATGTCCTCTGTCTGGGGCTCCCTTTGAAGATTAGGAAACACTGATTTGCACTTAGCTTTTGATCCCAATTTGAAGCGCTCACAGTCATGTTTAGTTCGGGTCTAAGACAGGGGTGTGAAACTCAATTTCATCTTGGGCTGTATAGAATCATAGAATCATAGAAACGTAGAGTTGGAAGAGACCACACGGGCCATCCAGTCCAACCCCCTGCCATGCAGGAACACCCTCAAAGCACTCCCAACAGATGGCCATCCAGCCTCTGCTTAAAAACCTCCAAAGGTTCAGCATTATGGTTGCCCTCAAAGGGCTGGTTGTATCCTGATCCTCACATTGTGGGCTTCCTACGACTGGTATTCTGAAGAGAGGCCCAGCAGCCAGCACTTGTGATCTACTTCTATTTCCAACTGCTTCCAACTCTTGCGAGCTGCATAGAGCGTTGCCATGGTAACCTGAGGCAGCGCTGTGATGGCGAGACTTGGACAGAGGAACAGTCAGAAGTAGAAGTAGATTGTGAGTGCTGGCTGCTGGGCCTCTCTTCAGAATACCGGCAGCTGGGCCCCGCAGTGTAGAGATCGGGCTCGCCAGGTGAGGGGAGTTCCATAGTTGCAGGAGAGGTGCGAGGGTCACATGAAATGGCCTGGCAGGCTGGATTCAGCCTGGGGGCCTTGTATTTGACACATGTGATCTAAGATATTAAAAGGATTACCTGCTCCATATGATTCAGCCCATGGGTTAATAAGATCTTTAAGTGAGGCTGTAATCTATAGTGCATCTTCTGAGGTGCTGCTGGTGAGCATGCAAGACAGGGCCCTCTTAGTTATGTTGGAACATGTTGGAACCACCCCTCAGAAGACCCATCTGACCCATTCCCCTTTCACTTCTAGAAAAGTACCAAAGACAATGACTGGAATCTACATGGGCAGTTACGAATGTGTAACCATCATAATTATGCAGGTACCCAGTGACTTCTGGCCTAACCCTCCCCCTCGATTCCCACTTACTGGGAATGAGCTGCAGGACTCAATGGGGATCATTTTCACATTGCTCAGGAAGCAGCTGACTGAAAATTTCACATACACCCCTTTTTTTGTGAGCAATGTCTGGTGCAACAGGCAGAAGCAGGGTCCCTGTCGCAATTCCCCCTCACATCAGAGAGCTCACCCAGGGAGATGGAAATGTTAGTCAATAGCTTCCCAATCAACAGAGGAATTGGCCTCCATCAATTTCAGTGGCTGCTACCTAGACTAGGGAACACATAGGGATCTTGAATACAAAACAGTCATAAATGCATAACTCTAAGGCCCTTTCTGCACCAGGGTATTAAAACGGTGCAGAGCGACCTCTGACGGAGGTCTTCTGCACCGTGGAGTGGATTGAGGCGGACTATTTTTCGTAGTTCCACACCTCAGTCTGCTCCGAAGCAACCAGAACTGGTGGCACAGCGTGTTTTTTAAAAACCTCTTTTCAGAGGTTTTTAAAAAGCACGGAGAGCACAGGCCCGTGCAGCTCCATCGCTGCGCTCCGGTGCAGATTTGCAGGCACGCACTAGTGCGTGCCTGCAGATCTGCCAGGGGTGGGCTTTAGGCTGGCGAGCTTCTTCGGTTGGTGGAGAGCCTCTGCCAGCCGGAAGCCTCCATTTTGGACACCGAGGCCTCCATTTTGGATGCTGGAGGACTGCGGAACAGCGAGATTGTGCTGCTCCGCATGACGACGGACTTACCCGGCTGCCAGTAAGCTCCGTTTTAGAGCATTTTCTCCCGTTTCCCCTCCACGTGCGGAAAGGGCCTAGGTCACACATTCCTAACTGCTCAAGTGAATTCTAGCCTGATTTAATTTCTTTTTTTATTATTATTTTCATTATAATACAAGCTCAAACCTTTAGGTCTATATTACAATAAAGAAAATAGTACAACATTTTTTTACCTTAATAGAGAGAGAAAACAACATGAAAAAAACTGGTCCTATTTAATTTCAGTGAGCCTTCAGAGCCAGCTGAATTTTCTGCTTGGTTTAATTTGCTCCTTCTTTTATAGCGTATTCAATGTTTTTGCTGCTACATAGTTTAGTATAAGTGTTAATTGAATCTTTTTTGTTTCTTTTTGTTTTTAAACCTGGATCCTGATTTATTACATTTATATAGATAGCTATCAAAGTACAAAGTACTTTGCTTGCTATTAATTCAGCAGGAGGCGTTCCATGCTTTGGAGAAAAGGCCTCAGGATCTTGCGCTTACTAGTCAGAAGGAGAACAGAAGCAAAGGAAAAATGGCAGTTGCAACCATTTTGGATCTTGTGTTATGTGATCACAAATTGCTTGTTGTGGTAAGCAAAAGGAATACACAAAACTTGTCAGAAGCAAGGGAAAATAGAAATCACTGCCATCTAAAAGAGACTTTCCTTGAGAATATTTCATTTCAGTTACAGCACCCCAGAACTGTCTCAATATTTTATCTTACAGATGCACACATATATCCTGTTCAATATATTATAGCTTTCTCCCACCCACTAATAGGATCACAATAGAAGATTTTATAAAAGATACATCTCTATTTTGGTATATTTTTTTCTTCCTTGTTCTTATTTTTGTTTGTTTTTGAGATTTGGATAAACTTTTTACAATACAACTTGAAGACACACAATACAATGCAGCCCTCTACAGCATACAGTACCAGTTGTGCTGATTTTCCTCTCTCTACCTCCTTCCTTTTGATGAATGAATCCTCTGTGTTATGTGCCAGGGCTGCCATAAAAATAAATAAAGGGCTGGAATCCTGTTGGTTAATACCAGTTAGAATAGATCTATTCAATGAATTGTTGGGTGGTAAGTCAACACATAGGTAAATTCCATTGATTTAATGGGTCTACTTTAGCAACAGGACTTAATTTGCAGTTATCCAATATTGTGGAAAGATTTACTGTTTGCGTTCTTTGAGAGAGGGTTTTTTCTTCTTCAGAGCTATGTTCTATTAACCATGCAATCATTAACAATGCAATCATACTCATATCTGCTTAGAATTAGTCCCAGTGAGTTTAGTGAGACTTATTCCTAGGTGGATGGGCACAGTATTGTAGCCTGAGGCATTCTAAAAGGCTGTTCGAATGTGTGGATTTCAGGATTTCCTGAACTCAGTATATAAATTCCAGGATTTTGCTGTTTAACACAGTAGTTTTTATGTGTTCTTCTTCATTTTTGCCTTCCTGTTCCCTGGTCCAACAATTTTGACCACATTCTGATGTTACCCAGCCATGTGTGGTTTTCATTTCTGCAATTTTGCACATTAAGATCTTGCAGTCTAAAGTGGTACAGCTCATTCATACATAGGCTTACCAGCTGCCAGAATATTAGGACTGAAATAAAGAAGACGGCATCTTCTTGATAGAGGGAGGATCCTTCTTCTAAAAGATTATTATAATGCATGGATTTCAAGCACACTATAGGCTCTTCTTCTCTGCTTCTAGGAAGCCCAAAGGAAAACATAAGGGTAGAAGCATCACTTCCAAACATTAGCAACAGCCCTGGTCAGAGGAATGAAAATTGCAAGTATGTCAGATACTTAATGGACGTGGGGCATGGGTCCCTAGAACACTAGTCTCCATGATGTTTGCTTAGGCTAATTTTGATTGCTTTTGCAGAGAAAACAAACACTTGATTTCTTCATTCTGGATGGCAGCTATATAGAAGTGCTCCAAAGTAGGATGAGTGATATGAGATGGGCAGAGCTTTCTAAAAGGAAAACTCTTTACCAGGTTTCTTTTTCCAGTTCATATTGATGTGAATTCACAAAAGAAAAATTGTTCACCAAATGCATATGGTACACTCAAAAAGAAGAAAACATAAGGTAACTCTTCCTAACCCCTCTATTTTGACTAAGGCCATTTCCGCACGGGTTAAAAAAAATGGTGCAGTGCGTCCTCCATGGAGGACGTCTGCACCTTGGAGTGGACTAGGTCCGGACTACTTAGCGTAGATCCACACCTCAGTCTGCTCTGGAGCAACCGAAAGTGGTCCTCCAGTGTGTTTTTGAAAAACCTGATTTTTCAGGTTTTTCAAAAAGCTGGCGCGCGCCACTGCATGCCTGCTCTCCAATGCAGATTCGCAGGTTTGCACCAATGCGAGCCTGCGATCTGCAGAGGGCGGGGTTTAGGCTGGCGAGCTTCAGTGGTTGATCATGACCCACGACCAACCGGAAGCCACCATTTTGGATGCCGGAGCAGTGCGGATCTGCGATCATGCGCTGCTGCTCCTTGCCCTGGACTGGACCGGACCCAAATAAGATCTGGTGAGTAGTGGCAGGAAGCGATTCCCTCACCGCATGCAGAAATGGCCTAGAAGTGTCATCATCCTGTCCCTTGGACATGCCGATGGGAGTTGTAGTCAGAACATCTAGAGAGCATCAGACTGCCTAAAGCATTAAACAAATGCAATATATGCTGGCATCCTATATTGCAGTTATGGATTTGTAATCTAGAGTTACAGATCTGTAACTATGCCATATTCAATAATGCTGTGTATTCACAATCATTGCTGTATTGCCACAATTGCAAATGCCCATCCAAGCCCACATTAAGAGCCAGCAGCCCCCCACCCCACCCCAAGGGATAGAAGGCTGTTCTGCTGGTGATTGGGCACAGCAGGATGACATTTCCAGCCAGCAAGCAAGGCTGGAACAATCCAAAGTAGAACCCTTATTTCAACTCTTTGTCACACCACAGATTGCTGGTGGGATGGGTGGAAATGTCATCCTGCTACACCCTAATTGCCAGCAGAACAGACCAGAACCTCCGTTGCTCTGAGCAACTGCTGGCTGTTAAGGTAGGTTTGGAGGCATATCTACCTCTCCTGTGATCCCCATCAATCACAGAGGCTGCTTCTCTCTAAGTGGATAATGGAGGACATTCATGGTCCCTATGTAGATGCTATGTTGTGTTGTGTCCCTTCAAGTTGTTTCTGACTTATGGTGACCCTAAGGTGAAACTAATCACAGGGTTTTCTGGTGCTGAGAATGTGAGATGCACCTAGTGGGTTTCCATGGCCAAGCAGGGAATTGAATCCTGGTCTCCAGGGTTGTAGTCTGATGTTCAAACCATGACACCATGCTGGCTCTCAAGGACTACCTAAGGATCATGAGTACATCATAGTCATGAGTGTGTAACTCGAGGTTATGCATTCATAATGGCCATGGAGGATTCTGGCCTATTTTTTTTATTGTTTTATATACAACAATTTCAAAAACAATGGCTTCACTTCAAAGATCCTGTGGCTGAGATTCTACGTCAGGGCCGCATAGCATCAGTCTTCACGTGTGGAGTTACACACCAATTCTGCTATGCAACCCTTGAGTTCAGTAGTATCTTTGTTCAACTGAATGCACAAATGAATGTACATCTGAAAAGTCAACTGAATGCACATTTCAGATGCATCTGATTCCCTTCTCCTGCACATGTTTGTCTGCATGCACAGCTGCACCACCTGTGCAGCTCTGCTTCTGCATCCTTGAACTCAATACAGTTATTGCACATAAAATAATCATGTCCAACTCCTTCCTCATGGGAAATTTCACCTGTATAAAATACCTTCAGGACTCTGGCCAATGTTTCTCCTGCGGATTAAGACATGAGGGGGCCATCATAGGCCACATGGGCTGCATGTAGGAGTCCCCATATATTTGGGCAGGCCCTCTTTTCTGCCACCCAATTCAATACTGAAAGAATTTTAAAAATTGGATTTTGTTGGGTAAGACATGCAGAGAGGACATGTCTTATCTTAAAGGAGAATCACACTTTTGAAAATGTTCAGGAGATGGGATTTTTCTTTAACACAAGATGGCATCCCTACATGCCTTGTTTCAACCCTAAAGGGTCATTTTAACAACTCAGAAGGGTTTTCCCTTTCCCCTCCCACTGAATTTTATCAAAACATGATGGTGGAGGATGCAGTCTCTGGAATGCCCAGAAGGGAATTAGCCTCCAGACATGCTGGAGTTGCTTTTCTTTGGATTAAGTAAACACAAAAGACCCCTCATAAATCAGTTCTTCATTTCCAGTTTTTCAGATTCACAGTGCAATCTGACCTTCTTCCAGCAACTGCCACAAGGTGGTAGTGGTGTCCTGCCTGATTTCCATCTATTTATGTATTTGTATCTTAGTATCATTGTAGCAAACATGCAGGAGATTTCATAACACTGCTTTGAATGCATCACTTGTTGGCACAAATTCAGCTAAAGGCAATTTTGAAGAGAAAGGTCTTTATTGTTCATCTAAATGCCTGTACATGCAAGGCTACAAGAACATTAGGAGGAAAGTTTTGGAGCCACTGTGGAAATACAGAGATAGAATCCTGATGTAAATCCTAGCGTACGGGCAGGGTGCAATGGATGAAGCTGGTCCTTCAATTAGTCTGTATTGAAGTTCAAGATTTTAAAGGTTTCCATCAGCCTTTTCAACTGGGACTGAAAGATTACTGGTAGCCAGTACAACAGACATCAAGTTCTGACTTCCCAGCACCTTCAGCATCTTGGAAACTTAATTTGATATTAATTGGTGCTTCCAATCTGTCTTCAGAGACAGCCCCATGTACAATGTGCTGCAGAAGTCCACTTTGGAAGTAAAAAAATGACAACATGGTTTCCCTCCACACCTCCACCCACCATATTCTTTCAGGAAAAGTAAGGACTGGTCAGCTCAAGGCTCACCACATACTGTTTTGGATTCATCCCATTAAGATCTACATCAGGCTGGGGAAAGCTGATTCAATCCACATCCCCAATCTGGCATCTTGCAGATGGGCTGGATCATAACTCCTATCATCCTCAATCAACATGGTCAAAAGCTGTGCAGTTGAGCTCTTTGATAATATTTGGATTTGTCTGTTAGATTTCTGGACACATTTTACCTGTATGTGCTAATCTCATCTACCAATGCATCATGAGTCCACAATGAATGCACAAAAACATTATGTACTCTGTAGAGACAAAATGCACAATGAGCCTTAGTTTATATTCAGTATCACATTTACGGATGCATAACCTAGAGTTTCACATCTGGAACTGCTCTATATTCATGTTCTCTGTATAGTCAAGAACATGGCACTACTACTACTATTACTACAATTCCCAAACCTATTTTACTGGGCATTGGCCACACCAAGGCCATTTCTGCCCTACACTGTTATAGTGCTATTATTCCACTTTCAACATTCTGGGGTTTGTAGTTTACAGAGGCTGGGTAAATTCTTTGGCTGGCTGAGAATTCTAAATGCCTTTCCCTAAATTGCAAGCTCTAGGATTCCATAGGATGTTGAAAGTGGAATAATAGCCCTATAACAGTGTAGGGTGGAAATGGCCCAAGAGAAGGTCTGTTCCGGCACCAATCAGGCCATGGGTGGATGATGTTTCCAGCCCCCTCCTGCCAGTGAGCAAGACTGTGACAGAAACAAGATCGAGTCACAATTGCTTGTTGCAGCCTTGCTCATGTGTGGGAGCGGGCTGGAAGAGGCAGCAGCAGCAGCAGAATGGACCTCCTTCTCTCAACACAGTTGATGCCCGCTAAAGTAGGTTTTGGTGTGGGGGAATGTAGAATTCCAGCCCAGATCTTTATCCTTGTCTGAAGATAAGTTGAGTTGTTAGGTGTTAGAACGACAATAAGTAGCAGCATGTTTCTTAGTACTGGATTCGTATCTGTTCTAGGTCTGATGTCAAAACAGTTCATCTATACTTGTACCAGTCTGTCCAGAGCAGGTACAACTAGCAGAGAGTGGAGGTATGCGTGACAAGACCTTTTTCAGTGATGGCTCCTTAGAACTCCCTCCTGCAGGATTTACAGACAACTCCCTTTTTATGATCTTCTCAAGATAATTATATCTCATTTTGCATTTGGTTAAGGTGAGTTCCTGGTCTTTATGCAAAGATATTTGTTCTTTTTTAGCTGGCTGGCTCTGGAATTCTGTGAATGTGGTTTTGAAAAATCTCTTGTGTGGCTCTTGAACTGTATTTGGTTTAATATTTTTGAAAATTATATAACCTGCTTTGGACTTTTTTAATATAAAAAGCAACCTATATATTTTAGTGGGAAACAGCTAAATAAACTTTTCCATAAAAGGAAAGAGAAATATAACTAAATGACCGAACTGAGGAAGAGGAAAGAAATCTGTATAATCTTTACAATGAAAACCCAGCCAAGAATCCAAGCTACATGCCCAGTAGGAAATATTAAGAAGTTCTCACAGCAGGAAATGCAGAAAATGAGTTAACCAGAGAAATGAGGAGTGAAAAAGCAGGCACAAGACATCATCAGCTGGCAACAAAATCTATATCTTAAATTAAAACTTGTGATAAATTATTCCTGATTGCTATTTTTTAAAAAATCCAGTCTTTAAAAGGACTGCCTGGGAAGAATGACTTGTAATCTTTTCTATCCACATTATGGTCACTCCTTTTCTTGAACAAAGAGGCCTCCTGGGCCATTGATGCTTGCATCCCTCTAAACAATGACTGCTTTACAGCTCTTTCCTGTTGGGAGAGTAAGCTTCCCTTGGCTCTTGTACAGCAAGCCGTGTCTGTTGCTTTCTTCTTCTCTTTCCACTGGGAATCGTGCTTCTGTGGCATGTATATTTCTCATCACCGAGCTGGGCTGTTTGGAACTGCAATGCTGGCTGAACAGATTTTTTTCCCCACCAGCCTTCCTCCAGGGGGACAGAACATAAGCTGGAAATGTAATTCATAGAGCCAGGGATGCATTTATTGACACTGGAGGACCACCCCAGGTCAAAATGTTTTGAAGCTAAAGTAATAAATTCCTTGTAGGTCTGGCCCATAGTTTTGTGTTAATTGCATGGAAAACATATATATATATATATACATTGCTCAATCATAATTAAGACCTTCTGTACTCTACTTTAGGGCCTGAATACCCTAATGGCACCAAATCCTCTCTGATCTTGGAAACTAAGCAGGGACAGGATTGGTTAGTACTTGGATGGGAGACTGCCAAGTAATACTAGGTTCTGTAGGATATATTTCAGAAGAAGAAACTGGAAAAACCACTCCTGAATATTCCTTGCCTAAGAAAACACTGTGAAGTTCATGTGGTTACCGTAAGTTGACAGGCAAATTGAAGAAACATACACACAGAGGTGTAGGATCCCTCCAGCTGTAGCCTCCCCCCACAGTGATACTTTTGAAGAGAGTAACTCCTGTCTTTCTGTTTCCTCCTTCCTGGGCAAGTGGGAAAACTTGAGCTTGAGGGTAGTGTGTTAAACTGAAGGACTTCCTTCATCCATAGGGTCTGGCAGCAGGGAAGACATTTTACCAACCCTGTTTTGGTGGAGGAAGTGAAGTGAAGTACCAGATTATAAAGGAATCTGAGGGGACATCTGTGAAGTTGCAGCTGGAACGGCCCATCTCCTGCTCCTCTGCCTAAATTATTTTAAAAATAAATAGCCTATTGCAGCCGCCTTCAGCCTTGCTCTGTTGTCAGAGGAATGCAACTAGGCACTGTTGCCAGCCGGAGCCCCTCCGTACTTCACAAACACTCCTCTAGTAGCCAGACTTAGAGGAACTCCCAAGCTTTCTGGCAAAGAGTGAGCCCTGCCCTCTTTGGCTGCTGGCTGGTGGCCCATCTGGAGAAAAGAGCTAGAAGGATGCTGGTTGGATGAAGAGATCTGTCTACAAGGATAAGTGCCATACTTGGTTAAGATGATTCAACACAAAAGTAAGATCAGAAACTCAGCCATTGACTCATCACTGTATCAACATTGCAAATTGGCAAAACACCACCATAATTCCTTTTCCTTCTGTGGATTGGAGGTCGTATAGCCTAAAAAAAATATATTCTGATGTGGATGATGAACTTCTAAGACAGGAAGCCAGATGGATACCTACACTGGATTCTTCTTTATTGAAAGGAATAAATTTTAGGATTGATTATTAATGCTTTTTGTAGATTAGCTGCTATGCCTTTTTACGTCTTGCAGTCTCCTTCCCTCTCACACTCAGCTGGTCCTGGCCTAGCTAATTATGATGATAGCAATTTAAACTTTCTTGACCATCTGCTCTTTTTGAAGGAACTTATACTGTTAATTGCCAGAGAGATAAGATAACTACTTTTATTTGGTCCCATATATTTTTTCAGCAGCACTTGCAGTTTTACAGTATAGTCATTGATTTTTCCTTACATAGAGATAAGCCTGAAGAAGTCTATGCAAAATGGCAACGATTCTGTGCTCCTTACTGTTGTTAGTCACAAGTGAAGCATCTCCGTTCTTGGATATAAATTGAGCTACAATTTCTTTAAGGAGTAGATATTGCTCCAGCTGAAAGTTCTCTAGACTTTTGATGAAGACTGGATTATTTTACAAGACTTGCAGGTAGTTCGAATCCATCGTTTGAAAGTAACATCTAAGGAGAGTTCTCCAGAAAAGAAAGGAGCATTCACCAACCAACAGGAGTTCATTTTGGAACAACTTTGGAGAAAATAGCTTATCAAGACTTTCCTACATACTTATTACTAACGTTCTCACAGGTTGAGCAGCATCTTTATACATATTTTTGTCATTTTCTGTATATGATCTATATAACATGATTGTATTCACTAATTAATTTTATCTATGTCAATACATTTGTCTCATTATATATGTGTATTTGTTTAAACTTGTTTTCATCCATCTTTAGTTCCAGGTTTTTCTAGTTGGTTTTCTGCCTTTTTGTCTCTCAGAATCTGGCCTTGAAATCTTGGGGAATCGGGTGCTGCTGAACTGGCAATTTAAGCTGATATACTTCTCTACATATTATACCCTCCAGCTGTTCCCATTTGGCAGGGACAGTCTCAGTTACTCCTCCATGATCCCACTTTTCTGGCTGCTTTTAACATGTTCCAGTTTCTGTTTCCCACACTACTTTTGTCCTCCATCCTCAGCTTACTTCAGTTGCTACAAACTGAGTTTAAAGTACAAAACTATTTTGCAATTAATTAAGTCTGTGGCAGTGGGGGGAGGGGAGGAATCCTGCCCTTCCCAGTAGGCTTAGGCAAAAGCAAACTGCTGCAGCCTCCCCTAGATTGTGTGTTCTTCCTTATTAGTAACTTTAGCCATTTTGATTCCACTCAGATGTTGCTTGGCCGTATGTATCCTGGTTACCACCTGTGAAATGTTGGAGACTATTCCATATGAAATAGTGGAGAAATGCTAACATGTATGTAAAAGATGTGGAAATTATTGGTTTCTAACAATACATAATTTTCTTTCATCATGTGCTCTAGAATTTTACAGTCACTAAAACAATTTTCTATTAGGTACATATGTTCATATGAAGAATTACCATGTTCACTGAGCATTTCCAAAACAAACAAACAAACAAAAAAACCCCACTTTGTAGAACTCCTTTGCAATGAGCCAAAAGCTGAGTTCTAAAGAATTCTATGGGATTACTTGGTACTTTAGAATCATAATCTCTATATTAAATATCAGCACAGTTGAGCAAATATGCAGAACATGTCTACCTTTTTTTTTTTTTTCAGTTCCTGGTTCATTCCACCAGCTGTGTTGCACTCTCCTTAAACAAGGGGCTGCACAGACTGTTAAAATGCCAAAACCCAAAAATTTCTGGTCACTGTGAGAGTTGAAATTCTCTTCTTCCCTCGTGCAACAACAAAAAACTACTTTGTTCATGCTGCTTCCACACAACATGACTATGAAGTGGCCAATAGAAAGTAGCAGGTGGCTGAGAAGTATTTGGCTATGTGACTATAGTAGATGTGACAACAACAAAGGCACCCCTCGGGATCTTCCAAGAGTCCAGAAGTCATTGGTGACTTCTAGATTCTTGGGAAACATTATTATACTTCTGGCTATATTCATACAGCTAGACACCTCTTAGCTGTTTTCCACTTTCCACTGACCACTACAGGGGCATGGGGGGGGGTGTCTCAGAGGTTGAAGGTGAAATCTGTGAAAGGGAGGGGTTAACTGTTTTATAGTTTTGCTAAGGATACATCTCCCAATGCAGGATCTGAGCCATTAGCTGCTGCTTCTGCAAGTATAAAAGACAGGCAATTCACCCCACATTATTGACCAGAGGAGGGGCAAGCCAGGGAATCTGGAAGGATTAAGGGCCACAAAAAATGTCTCGAGGGCCACATGTGGCCTCAAGGCTGTACTTTGCCCCTCTGTGATTTATACGGAAAGAAACTTTTTTTCTTGCCTTGATAAATATTACACGTAATTGTGGCTCCAGCCAAGAATGATGGTCTTATTAGTGATGGGAATTTACTGATGAACAGTTAACAAAACACCTTCTTCAAACACATTTAGCATGAAACTGACAGATACTCTGCTGGCTGAAGCTCCACTTTATTCCTCTCAGGAGGATAGTAGAGAAATATTTCTCATTTCAGCAGCTTTAGCTTTGGCCTTTCAATAATTTTTATTGCCTCAACTAATAGGTTAACAATTAGTTAAGAGAAACTACCCTACTAATGTCAAGTCATTCACAGGAGAGGGAAAAAAAGTTCAAGGAGAAAAGTATGAGGTCTTTAAAAAGATGGTTCATTTTCCTTCCAACAAAGAGCTTCGATTAGTTTTAAAGGCCATGGAGATATAAATGAACACAAACTATAAATCAGTAGTGGAATTGGAGGGGGTGCAGTGCTGTCCATTTTGCCTATATTTATCTAGAAAATGCAATGTAGCCTGACAGGAAAGCCGATGGAGAGCCCAAAAAGAGGAAGAATGGGGGCACCTTTTCCATAGCTCTAGTGGAAAAGGAAACAGCTTTGGTGTTCTCAATAGGATATTGACAACCAAAGTACCCAGCAATTGTTCTGTATATTCTTCAGGCAGCACGATTCATTGATAGTACAAGAGCCTCTTCAAATCCATGCAGATACTTCTAAAATCCATCTTTCTATCAAGGCCTTCTCAGTGACTGCCCCCAGGTTATGGAAATCTCTTCTGAAGAAAGGCCTCCATGTTGTTGCCCTTCTGTCAGCAGTCAAAGGCCTTAAATCAGATGGGCTTTTGACAACTGACTGAATGCTGACAAAGGAGCTTCTAACTGGTGGGTAATGGACTTTTATTTTTAAACTGATGTGCTTTTAAATTGCAATTAGTTAAATTGAAATTATATGTTTTGGGCTGGTGCCATTTGGTGAGGACTGAAGTTTGGCGCTAAATCCATGTCCTTGCAATGTCTACTCATAAGTAAATCTCACTGAAACCTTTTGTTATCCTTAATGTGTTTACTATTGCTAACACGACACTGGGCACTTGGATGATTAACTGGAAAGTTTTCCATTCCCCCTCGCCCTCCACTTTTTCTTTCTCTCTTTCTCTTTCCCTCCCTTTCTCATCTTGCCCATTCTAGTTTCCATCCACCCCATTTTTCATTAGATTACACATTCTGAGGTGTTTGGTAAGGCTGAAGTTTAGAGCCAAAAGATACAGTTAGCTAAATTTACACCTTCCTATCCTTACCTGTACTTCTCTTTTAAAACAGATCTCTCAGAAGTACTTCCCACTGAGTTATCTGAGCAAAACATGTTTGATAGGGAGTGGGGTGGCAGAGGGAATGTACGGAAAGAGTATCTGTGTATAATCAGAGGCACTCATAACATTTCTAATAAGACTTTTCTACCCTTGATTCAAGAGCCAGTGTAGCGCAGTGGTCTAAGCATTGAACTATGACCCTAGAGACCAGAGTTCAATTTCATGCTTAGCCATTGAAACCCACTGGATGACCTTGTACATGTTACACACATTCAGCCACCAGAAAACTCTGTGATAGGTCCACCTTAGGTCACCATAAGTTGATTCTACCAGGAATCATAGAATCATAGACCTCATCTGGAATACTGTGTCCAGTTCTGGGCACCCCAATTCAAGAAGGATATGGATAAGCTGGAGCAGATCCAGAGGAGGGCAACCAAAATGGTGAGGGGCCTGGAAGCCATGCCCTAGGAGGACAGACTTAGAGAGCTGGGTATGTTTAGTCTGCAGAAGAGAAGGTTGAGAGGGGACATGATAGCCATGTTTAAATATTTGAAGGGATGTCATGTCGAGGAGGGAGTGGGCTTGTTTTCTCCTGTTCTTGAGACCAGGACAAGGAGCAATGGATACAAGCTGCAGGAGGGGAGATTCCACCTGAACCTCAGGAAGAATTTCCTGATGGTCAGGGCTGTCTGGCAGTGGAATGTGCTGCCACGGAGTGTGGTGGAGTCTCCTTCTTTGGAGGTTTTTAAGCGGAGGCTGGATGGCCACTTGAGAGTGCTTTGAGGGTTTTCCTGCATGGCAGGGGGTTGGACTGGATGGCCCTTGTGGTCTCTTCCAACTCTACATTTCTATGATTCTATGAAAGTGACTTGAAGGCACCCAACAACAACAACCTTTGATTCACTGACTAATCTTTGCAGATAGCCACTTACTGCCTCACTTACAGTGGATAGTGTCCTGTTGCTGAAATTAACCCATAATTCCTTACTAACCTTTAAAAATCAAGGGTTTTGAAGGGTAAGTGAACAAAGTAAATTTTAGGAAGAAAGGGTCAAAGGTAGAAAAAAAAGAAGAAGATGCAAATCAGTAACGAAATTGAACAGCTTGTAAGCTGAGATCCCATTGTTTAGGACGGCTTTTTCTCAGCCTATGAGTTTTCCAGCCATGCTTCTCACTGTCCTCAGGCAACAATTGTATTTCTTTGTAGTTGCGGAGAATGGAACTTCAAAACAACAAAAAAGAGCAGTTTTGAAGATGCCCATAAGGTTGACCATGACAATCTCTATACCATTCTCTGTAATTCCCACTGTCTGCCCTGAGAACTGATGTCTTAAATAACAAGTTAACTGGTGATAATGCAACTAATTTAAACAAATTCAAATATTAGTGTTGGTAGTAATTACTAATAATTAACATCATTGCACTAATTTTCAAACCTAATTTTCCAGGTTCTGCATTTGAGTGGAGTGTTATTTAATTCATCCCAAGTTTTACCTAGTAAGCATATAGAAGAGTACAACCTCATGGCTAATTTTTGCCCATCAAAATGACTTATATTTTAACTTTGTACATATGAGACTGAGAGAGTGTGTATGTGTAAGAGAGAAAAAATCATATATCTATCTATACGTACATTAATTTTACAGTAATCATTTACTTAAAATACAGTTTATTAGACAGTTTATTAAAACATACATAAAACCAATGTCATTCATTATTAAAAAATACAGAATTAATTTGGCAATAGTAAAAGAAAGCACCGGCTTTGATGAAGGATCATAAATGTGAGAGAGTGCGTTCTTTCTTGAGTTACGAAAAAGATATTCTTAGTACACTGCATCTTAAACCTACAGCTTCAGGTACTAAAACTAAACAAAACTTAATCTTTGACAAATTCACCATCATTAAGGCCAGTAATATTGTACTCATCTTAATTTAGATGCAAACAGCAGCACCCATCGCACAGAACAGTTAATATACACTTATACATTAAAAACATGCGCATAAATAGTGACAGAGGATACATATGAAGGAATTACAAATAATAATTATAATAACAATAACAGTAATAAGGCTTTCTCTGAAGGAAAAAAACACATTTGGACATAATGCTGTTTAGTATACTGTAGCATGTGTATTTTAAAAACACTGTACATGGTTAAAAAATGAATACAACCAACTCACTCATACAGATCATGCTGAACTTAAGGTCTTTCTTCACTTGTATTTATCTGCATTTGATATTTATAGGAATATTTACAGAGAGGTATGTGTATGCCAAATAGAAACAGTATGTATAATCATACAGAGAGACCATACACATTGAAATTAGTCATGACGATGAACTAAAAATATTGCTAATATTCTTTTGCTTCCTACATATACCAGATAGCTGGTCACTGGGAATGAAAAAAACAATTTCAGCTTTACTAAACACCTCTTCTGAAGAATTCATGTCAAAGACTGGAACTGACTATCTCCCTTTATTGAAAGGGTTGCTCTTTGGTCACTATTATAACAGCCGCAGTTGTAGATTCCATTAGATATGGGTGAGCAAAGCCGGCTCAGCCTGAAAATGAATTTGCCTTCCTTGAGCAACCCAAGTCAAACATAAAAATTCCATTAGGGGGAACTTTTTATGTTCAGTATAAGCAGAATTTGGAAATTTTCCATTTTTGGGACTACAGCTCCCAGAATCCCCCAGCAATCATGATCAACATCCTTTGGCCAGTGTTGCTGGGAATTCTGGGAGTTGTGGTCCAAAAAAGTAACTTCCCAAATTTCAATAAGAACACATCAGGAGCCTGCTATATCAGTCCTAGATGATAGAACACATCATCCTGATCCCTAATTTCTTCTGCCAAGACTACATCCTGGTTAAGTTGGGGGTAGGGGGAACTCAGTAGAGGGTGGAAGAACTCAGTAGGAACAGGAAAACTCATCTTTTTAAAATACAGCTTGCAGAACTTGAGATAGCATGGCCAATAACTGGGAGATTCTGGGAATTGTTGTCCACAATATAACTTCCTCAAGATCTGGCTGCCAGCATCACTGTCCATCTAGATCGTGGGAAGTGAACTAATAAACATATTATTCCAAGCCAGTTTTGCTATTTTTCTGAGGCTTATGAGAGTTGAACTTCAATCTCATTATCTCAGGCAAAAAAACCTGCTAGCATAGTAGGCACATCCATATAGCATCTCCTGCAGTTTCTTGTGGAGGTGGGCCTCATAGGCCCCATCAGTCTTCCACTGCATGTTGCTCTCTTTTCTCCAAATGTCTCCCCCTTGGGGACCAGGATGAGCTGGCAGATAGGGTAGGCACTGACATGATCAAGACACAGGGCCTGTGCAGCTTGCTTCTGCTTGCAGGAATGAAGCTAAGGGCCTTTGCCTGAGCATCTCTACTCAGTTTTGATGTCACATGCACACACACACCCATTCTAATGCCATGTTTGTATCTATAGCTTGGCAGCTACTCAGACATGATAGTAATGCACAGAAACAGCTTTGCGTATGTGTATGGCTTGCTTCCAGAGCATCCCCCAGGAACTCAGTATCTGGAGGTCTCTTCCAGAGAGTTGCATGTGGATGATCTGCTTGGCTAAAACATTTCCATGTGTTTGCAGCTGCAGGAGCTTTTCTGTGGATGCTAAGTATGATATGAGAACTGGCCCCTAGATACCATCTGGAAGAATATTGAACTAGCAGTCCAGCTGCTCATATATCATTGTCACTGTTGATTCTACTTTTCCAGACATTTTATCTCCATGTTCTTTTCACCTCTTGGAGCAGTTAAACACTTTAAACTCCCAGCTATCAGCCATCTGCATATTTATAACAGGAATACAAAAAGAAATATTCAATGGACTAGAATGCATGGTTGCACGATAAGTAATTATTGTTCAACATGAGTATCTTGGATGTTTTTATTATCTAAGATTACAGTGAAGAATTAAAGTGCCTCGCAACTGCCTCCAAGGAGAAATAAGATGCCTCTGTGTTACAGTCAGTTGGTTTCAGACTTTCTGCAATGCTGTTGATGCTGTAAATTATCTTTAATGAGTGACCTATTGCAAAACATGAGCACACTTACAATGAATGAAAAAGATACAGGCCTGTAACCTTCTAATTCTCCCTTAAAAGCTCAGGGAGAATAAACTCAAAGAAAGCTATGCATCTTGTTGAATAAAATCCATGAGAACCAGCATCAAGTTTAAATTAATGGCCTCCTTATTGTCTTGTCAAGCTTTTCATCCATTCATAGAAGGGACCCCTTCCATGAGTGGATGTCACTTTTAATGAACAGAAAGGTCTTTTGTGGATCAATGCACAGCTTAAAATACATGCCTATAACTTTAGTTTCATTGCAAGGGGTGCACCTAGCCATGCTGTACAATCGTCACATGACTGTCAAGGGACCAGCCCCTGAGATATCTGTCTAGTACAATGTCAGACAGCCATATGCAGTATAAGATATGGAAGCTAACACCAGGGCATCAACCATACTATATGGATACAAGCAGTTTGCTACTCCCAATGATAAATGCTGCAAATATGGAATTGAGGCAACTGGATGCTGAGACACTAAGCAAACTGAAAAATTAAATGATATGTCCTTCAGTTCCATTAACATGAATGGAGCCTTTTGACTTTAAGAGCAGATGCAAAAGCTGAATGTCAGCCATTGGAATGATGCATGGCTCATTTGCATTTTCCATCTCTCATCTCCTCCCACCAGTTTCAAAATATCTGAGAAGATTCACAGTCCAAGACTGATGGAATTGCTCTTTTCATGCACTGAAGTGAACATGTTGTGAGGTCAATGCATCATGATCCAATGAAGTGGAGAAAGTAATCTGTGTTGTAAGAACATTAAGAGAAATTAAGAAGGTGATGTCATCATTCAGAGAAAGATTGCTGGGAGAAAGGTTGATACCTTTCATTGTTTTTTTTTTTTTTTATGTTGCTGGAATAGTCTACTTTTAGAATGAAATTAATCTGTTAGAGAGAAAGAAACCTATGTATGTAGAGACAATGAGGAAACCTGGTCAGACTGTACAGAGAAGTTGAGATGGAATTTTCCAGCAGAATTGTGAATGTAACCAGAATGTATCAGATGATATCATTTTGTTCAAAAATAAAACCAAGATTATACACATTTTACAATTAGTCACAAATATTTTAGCCTTATGGGGCCATAGTCCCATCATTACGACACATCTCTATTATAAAAGAACTCTCATTTATTTACATTTCAAATATACAAATTGACAGTAAAGACTTCCAATAAACTAACATATAATTAATTCTCTTTCCAACAGAGCTCATTTTCAATGCCTCATCAGTAGAGAGACTTGTTGACTTCATCAGACTTTCCTTCATAAATATCAGTTTCCCTTTATTACTTAAGAATTCTGTTTGTTCACATGAGAGCTGTGCCAGGATGGTTCCACTGAAATTCTAGAGACTCCCCCCCCCTTCATAGAACAGCTGAGATTGGAATATATGTAAGTTTTTAAGAGTTTGCTTATTTGGTCAAGGCTTAATGCTGGGCAAGTGGATACATCTTTGTGGATATTGTATGTCATCAAAAAAAATATTTGAACAAATTCTTCACTAATGTTCAGCTTGTCATAGAATATTTAGCTTGTCATAGCTCCTAAAACCCTTGGTTGTATCTAAGCATATAATGAACAAATAAATAAATGACCTAAAGCAGAATCCTCTTTTGTCATTTATTCTGGCATAACCACTGTACGTAGTTTTACGGACAGTGCAGAAGGAGGTATCCAATGCAGCACTGTGCAGCACCTTTTGCCGAATGAACAATGGCAGCTGGGCAGCACCCAAGCACACCTTCCATGCAACCAGTGTCCCATGGCTGCAGCCATGCCTGGTCACTGTCCAGCTGCTGTTGCACAGCTGGGGGAAAGAGTAGCCTTCACCTTTCCACAGCTCCACCAGTGATCAAACAGTATCTTGACCCTGGGTGGGGGGACCAGTTATATGTCATAATGCAGCATATGGAACTGAGTGATGATGTCATTTATTTTTTAAGGACTGCTTTGGGAGCAGCAATTTTGAGCAAAATGAGGTGGGAGAAAATGGGGCTAATCAACACCCCCCTCCAACGTCATTCCTTCACTTTGAATTCTCCATTACCACTGAGTTCTTCACATGAAAGGGAAATGGTGTTAGAAATCCATTATGTACCTTTGGGTGTAAGAGGTAGTTGTTTGCCTTGCAGCTCAGTACATGATGAAAATGAGTAGGATGTAAATAATATATTGGCTAAAAGAATCTAAGATGCTCCCTTTCACCAGACCGTATTGTTAGCTAGTTTAGCTGACTTGCTCAGTATTATCTACCATGACAGAGAGTGGCTCTCAAGTTCCAGACAATCATGTTTCTTCAGTCCTTCCTGGAGAAGCCACAAACTGAACCATGGACATTCTGCATGCAGAGTGGGTCTTTTGCCACAAAACTGTGGCACTTCTCCTTATAGGATGAGCCACAATCTCACTCAAGTGAGTCATGGCCTTGAGCTATAAATCCAGCCATTGAGATATCATTTCTGACATGAGTTCATTCACTCTGTCTTAGTCTGTCTCCCTTCAGTTGATACAACAGGCTGACTTTCCATGGCTGTTTTAATAAAAACTGAGATAACATCTGTCAAGTATTTTGAGCTATCACCTTCCTAAGTTTAATTTAAACACATTTTCCTCAAAAATTCCTAACTGGCAAATGTAGAGGCAAAATTGTTGCTACTGAAGTCAGTCTGAGTTCCCCTGCATGTCAATGTTCCCAGCATTTGTCCCAAATCTTTGGATGGTTTTCAGAATACCAAAACTATGCATTAATGTTTACACTACAACTAGAATGATCTCAATAAGCCTTTCGTACAACACTTCTTTTCTTTAGCGGAAATGGACATTAGGATCAATAATATCTATAGGCTTGTATAAGAACATGCATATGAGTCTTAGGGAGAGTTGGGTAAGAAATAAATATATTATAATAATTATATCATCATCATCATCATCATCATCATCATCATCATCATCATCATCTCCTCTTATATACAGATATCTTTTCCTTGGCAATAAAGACATTGTTAATCCTTACAGATTGGGCTTCCCCATGAGAAATCCACGTATTAATACTCAACACCTTCTAAAATTAAAGATGCTGCCAATATTTCTCAGCCAGGCTTATGAATGCTGGAAGCATCCAGTAGACCATAATACATGTAAGATACTTGTGAATAAGCAGGTGTTGAAAACTGAACAAAATTATAAAAATCCACCTCTCCTTTCTTTTTTAAAATAAAATAGCTGGCTACCTAGTAAGCTGATTCTTTGACCCATTCTTACATCAGAAATAACATCATGAAGATAAATAGGAATGAGAGAGTCTTTTGTTTGTATTAAAACTCAGGTATGTGGATCAATATATTTACAGCATTCCACTACAGCAGCCAGAAGTGGTCGTAAAACAGACTGCGGACCAGGAAATTATCAAAGTAATAATCAAAACTGGCCATTAGTATCTCATTTTCTTGCCACTCACACCACTTCTGATCAGTCTCACAATATATTCTAGCTTTATTTCATCCTTCAGCCCTACCGACGACTGGGAAAAGCAAGGAATAACTACATTAACAGTATTTATTACCATATCTTCCATTTGTTTTCCAGTTTCTTTTACTTACACTGTATATTTCCTGAAGTACCTGTCCCAGGAAATGGGTAAAATGTTTCATTTTCAAAGAGAGAGAGACCTGATCTGCATAGCTGGTGACACCAGTTTCTACTCACTCATTCTTCTGCTGACACACCCAGGCCATTTCATGTAAGCAGTGCCAATACCCATGTATCATAATTTCACACTTACCACAGGGGTGTAGCTAAAAGGGGCCCCAAAATGAAGGCACTGTCTGCCAAATAAGAATTCTACTCTTCAAAATGAAATTACATGGTGTTAACCAACTGAAATTTGCCTGGATCCTGCAATCTGTAGCAGAAGAACATGCTGGCCACCACTGTGGAGCCCTGTAAGTACTCAGTTCTTACTGGGTGGGAGAAGATTCCACTTACAAGTTCATTGAAGCCATTCTGGTTGACCCTTTCTGCAAAGCTAGCAGACACAATCCAGACACCCAATGGATCACCAAGCCAGTGGACAAACAGAGAGATATGCATGGGTTGACCTCTGCTGACAAGAAGAGCCATGACTTTGGCAAGGGCCACAAGTTCTATCACACAATTGGTGGCTCACGTCATGCTGCTTAGAGATGGTGCAACACCTTGCAGCTTCACTATTACTGCTGATTCTTTTGCTTATAAATTTCTCATTATAATAAAGTCAGTTAGAGGCTTTGGGAAACAAAATTGTTCACACCAAGGACTCTTATAACTTGCTGTGTTCACATTCCCTTGGTTAACTGTGCCTGCCCCTTTTCTTTGGGTGTCTAAACTGCATTTCAAAATATTCAACTGAGGTTTTAAAGCTAGAAATTGGGAGCCTGAAGGAAAATATCATGGGGAAAGAGAGAACTCTTCTTTGCCTTAATTCGCCTACTCCACAGCTACAGCCATGTCTTACCTCCTTTCATATACTTTCTGCACCCTGAAGAAAATACTATTCAGTATCTTCCATTTAAAAAAGAGTACTGCTGTGCCAGATGAATAAAAAATGAATGCTTTTAAAATCCAGAGAAATATACATTTAAAAATATCACATGTAAGTTATACATAGAACCCTACTCATGATTTACCAAAAATGTGAAGAAGTTGTGAAGTCACTCCAAATAGCACCACTCTGGCCATTCAGTAACTGAAAGCTGGGAACACCTAGTGAATATCCTACTAGGGTCAAGGGGGAAACAACATGACAATCCCTGTGTTCTAAAAAGCCACATTATGTACACTTTCTCTTTTTGGGGATACAATCCTATGGGGGAAGGAATATGTGACATGATGCATTCTCAGATATATCGGGCTTCCTGGAGACTAGTATGGTGAGTTTACAATCACAGGGATCTGTACTTGGAAACTGCAAGTTGTCTATGACATCATACATGTACATAATCACAAGCAAAGGCCAAGACATGAATATGCTTTGGATGTGTAGTTGCCCTGAAATGAATGGACAAAATGGGGAGTTATTGTGAAGTTTGCCCAGTTGCCATGAAGCTACAGTGAACTTTCAATTCACCCCAACTCCTTTATGAGATGTACTCAGCTGCAAGTTAATTTTTAAACTGGAATGAGGGAAGGCCTTCCCCATCACCATTAAGCAAGTTCTGACTGTTTCCCTTTATGTCCCTTTGGAGAGAGCATGTAGCATGACCTTACAATCTAATCTGTAGGGTACAGATCCCAGCAGAGGTGTATAGTGAGATCTCAAATCTGAAATTAAGAAGTTTCATTGAAATTTGGAATGAAGAGCTACAAGAGCTAAGGGGAGAGATAGGCAGCATTAAGAAAAGATATAAACCATTTTCTTAGTACTATAAGCTAGACTAGTGGTTCTCAACCTGTGGGTCCCCAGATGTTTGTGGACTTCAGCTCCCAGAAGCCCCAGCCACTATGGTCAATGCTCAGGCCTTCTGGGAGCTGAAGTCCAAAAACATCTGGGGACCCACAGGTTGAGAACCACTGAGCTAGACCATCTAGAAGAGAAATCTGAAATTTACTCACAAATGGCAAGGGTCATCATGAATTTCATTAGCTGGGAATTTTTCCTAGGGAATTCTCCCCATTTCCAACCATGGACAACCAGCAGAGGTGATGGGGGCTCGTATGCTCACAACTTTTTGAATTTACTATGGGTTTTAATATGGATTTTGTTTGATGAAGAGTTTCAGCATCTTGGATAGCTCCTATTAAAGCCTGGACTAAGATCCAGAGCACATCCTCAGTGCCACTGACACTGACTCTGGGACTTGGGAGGCATTGACTGAGGACGTTGTTCCTTGAATCATTGTGTGGGATTGGACACACTACTAGGAGCAAAGTTTTGACACTTAGGACTGGCATGTCAAACACAGAAATGCACAACTTGTCACTTTCCAACAATTCAGGAAGGTAAGATGCAAAAGATGCAAATATGAAGATATTTTCAATCTACACCAGGCAGACAGAACCATTGAGGGGAGGATGCTTGAAGCAGGACAGGAAGGTGGCTAGACAATGGGTAAGTGGGGCTATTGTGTTAGGTACAAAGAGACAGGCATTTTCAAAGAGACAGACATTTTATTTGCATGGCATTCTCCATAGCAATATCTTTAAAGATCTTAATGGTTGCTTATTTAAAGACTGCATCAGCTGACTGGGGTGATTTCCGCACTACACTGCTGTAAAGCTATTATTCCACTTTTAACATCCTATGGAAACTGCAAACCCAGAATTCCATAGGATGTTGAAAGTGGAATAATAGCACTATAGCAGTCTAGTACAGAAATGGCCTGAGATGGCTTAAAAGGAAGGCATAATATTTGCAACACCTTTTAACTTTGGAGAGATATTAGCTAGGTTTTTTTTTTCTTTTTTGAGATACTGTCTGTGTTTTAGGCTGCCACTCCTAACTGATGATTTTGTGCATTTGAGCTGTCAAAGGCACAAAACCTAATAGGCTGTCCAGGCACTGTGTAAGAAGTAGTTTACATCTATCCACAATAAACCTGCTGCTTTTGCATACTGGGGGGTGACCCTGGATGTTGGTATTGAGGGAGAAAGTGAAGAAAGCAATCATGCATGCACAAATTTTAGCCACAGATTGGGTTCCATAGATAGCTATTTTGCCCAAAGCAAAGAAAGTAAATTTGAATTCCTGATCCACTATTTTGTTACCATAAGAGACCTGGGGAAAACAATCATTTTCAAAATATTTAACAACATCTGTGAGATCCCTATAGAGTCAAGGAGAGGAAAGGGGGGTGTACAGCTTCCCCGTTTTCTCAGAACATGTGAGATAACACCACTGCCACCAGAAGGGAGCTTGTAAGAGGAAGCCCCACAGCTGGTGCTTATTAGCGTTAGCATGAATCTGACAGAGCAAATTGCAAGCAGCCTTGTTTCCATAATATTTAACGTATGGCAGTGTGTAATAGTAAGTTTTTTTCCAGTCAAAAATTTATGGGTTCCAAAAAGAATCAGTTTTCAATTGCCCATGAACAAGTTAGTATAAATAGTGGCATGGGATCCCTGTAAGGAATCAGAGCCTGCCTACACTGCAAGCTGCCTGTGCTTTTGCAACTTCTCTCCACCCCACTAAATAATCCTGGGGGATTATAGGAAATATATTTCCTATTAACAGAATTTTTCATTTTTGCTGTCTTTTTAGACTCTTAGTTTCAGCATGCAAATTTTTTTAAAAATACAAAATTTGGGTTCATGTTCTAGATCCTGGCAAAAATATTGGAATTCTTTTTAAAGTTGTTTTAAAGGTAGAGAAGGTCTCCTAGCTGTATGGGAGCTACCTACCTATCTGCAAAGAACTTCTGCATAATGGTGTAATGATTAAATAGCACAGGCAGTAATTACTGTATGGCCCTTTCCTATCAAATTATCCACATTTACTGATGGTATCTATTTTTCTCTGCAGTGTCCCGTTTCCATCACCCAAATGGAACGCTCTTTGAAACAGAATACACATAATAGCCAAGATCCAATATAGGGGTTGCAAAACATAAAGTTACATCTGTGTGGGGATACCATGGGTTCACCATGGGTGCACTGGATTCCACCACTGAGCAATCAGTCACACAATCAGCATCACATTGACAGTGTGTTCCCTATTGTACAATGGCTGACAGGCCTCTGGTCAAAATGCACTAGGAGATGCCCCTGTGCCATGCCACGGAAAACACAGTCACTGACACAGCAGTTTCATGGGCTGAACTCTGCTTGCACAACCTTAATCAACTGACAAAGATAGTTGTTGGTAAAAGGGTACTTATGCCAGCATGTGTCACCAACAGGATTCTAGTCAGTAAAATTGAATAAAATGATATTTAGGCAACTGTGCTTGTGTTCACACACAGCCAACATAATGTAGTGGTTTGAGTATTGAACTATGATCCTGGAGATCAGGGTTTAATTCTGGCCATGGAAACCCACTAGGTGACCTTGGGTGCATCACACACTCTCAGTCCCAGAAAATTCCATGATAGCTTCATCTTAGGGGTACCATAAGTTGGAAATGACTTGAAGGCACACAACAACAACAACAACAACAACAACAACTTGTATTCACTCTTAATATAAAATACAAGCATATATGCATGAAACCTTTGTGAAAGCATACTTTTTTTCTTCAGGGTTTTTTTTTTTTGGATCTAGAGCTTTTTTTTAATGAATGCTTCAGTTTAAATTTTGATTCTTTGCAATATTCAGCTGATGCAATTGCTTGATTGGTACTAGCAGCCACATCATTTCAATTAATAACCATCAAAATCCCATATGGCTATGCCAATCTTCCATATTTTAGTTCCATCACTCCAGAGTTTCCAATACTAATGGAACCCCCTCATCAATTCAGTTCCTTTCAATCACACACCAAACATAGGACAGACAGACAGTGGCAGCTAGTGGCTTCCATCAATGGATCCATCTACAGTACTTAAGCCTATATGTCCCCTGCACCACATTAGTTCATTTAAGGTTTAGAACAAAACCTAAAGAGCATTCACTGGTCCACTGACACTGAGTTCCCACTGGAGACAGTGGAGTGGAGGGAAGAAGAACCACATAAAACTCCATAAAGGATCACAAAAAAAGTTCTTGGCAGTCAGTTCCAAAGAAAATTTACCCATTCTATGTCATCACACAGCTTTTTTATGGTTGTTTGTCTTGCTACAAAGCCCTCTTGTTCTTGCTGCCAATTACACCAGAGCTTATGCTGAGGACAGCAGTAGAAATCAAAGACCTAAAAAGAACTATCAGTATCTAAAGAGGATCGTAATAAAGTTCTAATTAATTGAAAATTAGTGTTTCCATACCTATAAATGCTATGCATTTTCCTAGTACCAGAGCTTAGACTCAAATTTACTTTCGTCAGTCCTAAATATTAAAATGTCTACTGTATTTGCTGGCATATAAGACTCATTTTTTTCCTTGAAAAATACTGATTGAAAGTGGGGTGCATCTTATACGCCAGTGTGTCTTATATGCCAGCAAATAGTATTTGCCAGTGTATAAATGGGGTGCATCTTATGCATGGGTGCATCTTATATAACAGCAAATACAGGTAATTAATTTTTGAAAAGCCTGGGCTTTTGCTGACTCTGAGGTGCATATCATGCAGGCTTATCTCCTCCAGAAGAGATGAGTGACTCACCTTTCACCACCCCAGAAAGTTCTCACCTATATCTTCATCTCTCATAACAGTGCTTCCTCTGAGTTTTGTGTCTCAACTCAGACTTCCAAATTTAGCCTGTGGTTAGCCTCCAATGACCAAATACACAGCAAAGCACACTAAATGCAAGATCCACAGTTGCGGACAGTCATCTACTCTGACAAACCAATGTCATTCATCATTTCATGGAAAAGCTCTTCTAAATATATGCTAAACATTTTATCTCATTCAACCCCAATTTCCCCAGGAAACTCAACTTTGCTGGCATAAGGCACACATGGGCTCTCTGGAGCTGCCCCAAACCAGGGATGGCCAACAAACCTTATAGTCAGAGCTCAGTTTGATTGGTTGAAATGGTCTGAAACAAAGAACTTCTTGAAATCTGCATATTTCTAGGGTCTTGCTCAGTAATCTCACTTCAGCCGGACAATAAAGAAGAGTACTGTATTTGCCGGTGTATAAGACGCACCTGTGTATAAGATGCACCCCAATACTATTTGCCAGTGTCTAAGACACACTGGCATATAAAATGCACCCCATTTTCAAACAATATTTTTCGGGGGGAAAGTGAGTCTTATACACCAGAAAACATTGTTATCTGTATAAGTAATTACTCCTCTCTTTTCACTATTTTTTCTGTTATTTACAATATGTCTGAATCTTCACTATCACAAATGCACAGACTGAGAAAAACCCTTTTAAGTTTTTTTTTCTTATAAGAATTCCACCTAAAAGAGAATCTGTTTTTCAGCCACCACATTTTATAAAAGAGTCTGCCTAAATTGCTTGATTACAGGAGTTGCTGGTCAGCCTAATAGGAAAAAACAAATGCAGAGAGGGAAAGTGCAACTGAGAAAGAACGTTTGATAAAAGCTTGACAATACAGTCCTATAGAAGTTCACTCAAAAATATCCACCACCACCCCAAATATAATGGGATTTATATGGGCACATCTAGAAATTTAAGACTGGTAAAGGGAGAGGTGTAGAATGTCTCCGTCATACATGAAAATGATCCACTAGAGCAATGTTGGATTGGAAGATTTCACAAAGTCTTTGGGTGGCAAGATTCAATGTGCACAAACACCCCAATTTACATTACTGATTAATTGTTGATCCCTGAAAACATGAACTGAAGATTGGTCTCTGGACATCCCTGCATTATAGGCCCATCCCTGAATTAGAAAGAGTGAAGATGAACAGCCCAGTAAAATCAATCTTTGTTTTAGATACAGTATCACAGATATTACAACACACAGCCATCTTCCCTCTGGACTTAAGTCTTGAATTCTGTAGGAAATAGAAAGGTTTATAGCATTCTAAAATTTGCTCTAAGCAACAGCTTTTGATCTAGCAGGGCTTCTTCATAAAAGAAAACAGGCACATCTAATTGCATTGGTGGATATATTCATTTTCCAAAATATAACTTGGTTGGCTGCTACTAGAAGCGTATGTGAAGAGATAGCCTAACAAGAAATGTAATTTAGAGAAGCCATGTCTGAAATAGTGCCTAGTTTGGAAATTAATGGCTGGGATTTTCTGATTCTTCACTACCAATTCATAAGAAATGGACTGACACTTTTTTTAAAGCACAGCAGCAATTTAACAAATGCCTCTGACAAGAGTAGTGAGGGGTTGGGAATATTGTGATAATTGATATATTGCTTCTAGCCCTTGGGTTCCTAAATACCTAAATGTGCAACAAACTGAGTCCTGACAGCAATAAAATCCATTAAACGGCATGCTTTTCTTACCCTCACCATACAAGGACCAAGCCATCTGCTCTCTGACTATTCCAAAAGCCATCATTGCAGATTATAAATAGCACCATTAAATGTCTGTACTAATACAATTATGTTGTGCATTTTTAAAAAAAATAAATCAGTGGTTATAAAATCTGCTTGTTCATTTGTAGCTTACGAAAGCTTTGTTCTTATTTTGAATTACTTTGAGAGCAGGTTGGTCTGGTGAGTAAAGGAGATATTCAACGGAGGCAAGAGAGAAAATAAAAGGGTTTTTTTTTTAATCAGCACGAGTTGCTACATACTCAAGATCACTAAGTAAGCACTGACTGCCTCCAAACAGACTTTAATCACCCTTTTTGCATAAATAGATCAAAATGATTCACTTTCCCTCTGCTTTCAATGCATTGGTATAGAGTGTTGTTTTATTTTGTCAAGATTCACAGTAATTCATCTACACAGTAATTCATTTATCTACAATAAAAAGTGATGGGTGGTGCCATGATGTTTTTTTTAAGCCACTAAGGCAATAGATGGTTTATGCCATCTCTTATTCCATCATTTCAGTGGACAGCCAGCATGGTATAGTAATTTAAGTACTGAAATAGGATTCTAGGAGACTAGGGCCATTTCTGCACTAGATTGTCATAGTGCTATTATTCCACTTGCAACATCCTATGGAATCCTGGGGTTTGCAGTTTTGGGAGGGGCCGCCCGGGCCCAGGTTTCAAATCTCCATTTGGCCATGGAAATCTTTAGGTCACTGTGTTCAAGTCACACTCTCTCAGACTTAGGAGAAGTTGATGGTAAACTTCCTCTGAATAAATCTTGCAAAGAAAACTCTGTAATAGAATCAACATCTGTGATAGAGTGATCATCACCATCATGTTATGAACAGTAACAGAACAATTCCAACACCAAAATGCGAAGAAGAGAATATTTCAAAGTATTTGCATATAGGAAAATAGCTGCCCCTCCTTAAATGCTTAGGGTGTGATGCAGACTTAGTCATACTTAGAAGAGACGAGGCATTGGAAAGGTTCCTTTGGGGGGGGACTTTAACTCCCCAAATTCCCCAGACAGTATGACCAGCATCTACCATCATACTTAGAACAGTTCAGAGACTTAAAAATTTACATCTTGCAGAACAACTCCCAGAATCTCTCAGGTTGCACAGTCATTGGCTATGCTGGCTGCAAGGTTTTTGGTGTTGCTTTTTTTTAAGTTTTCCAAGCTGAAGCAGAACCACTAAAATCAATGGGACTACAATTGGTCATCATGAGTAAAGTTCCACTGAAATCAGTGGGATACTGATTTCAAGTCTGGACACAACTCAAAGTGTTACTTGATGGTCTTGTGTTATGACCAACCAATTTGGCCACTGATCAATCAGCTTGATCTTAAGTCCCTGTGCTGGCACCACCATTCTCTCATATCATCTCTGTTCCCTATGGCTGCTGACTGCCAAACTCATACACATATCATCTTACATGCATATTTTAAAAACTAGCTGCCTCAAATCCAAACAGTATGATTATATATAATTATAGAGGTAGCTACATTGTGTCCTTTGTCCAACACTAAATAATTCTGTGCATGTGTGCTCAGAAATAACTCCACTAAGCTTAATGGCACTTATTCAAAAGTAAGTGTACCTAAGATTGCACCTCTGGTATCTGCTTAACATGGGAGCTAGGACCCTGGAGTTGGCGGCCACTGGGGAAAAAGAAAGAACTATGAGGATAATCATAAAGGATAAATGCGAAGAGAATTTGCAAGACTACTACAAGCCCTGATTCATAGGTTGAAAAAGAGCAAAGATTCCTAAAGACTATTTGTCATAGCATGAGTTTTCATGGATTGTAGCACATTTCATCAGACACAAGTGGACTACAGTCTACAAGTAGTGGGCAGTGTTATCAATTAATTAATTCTTAAGGTGCCACAGAGCTCTATGTTGCTTTTGTTGGAACAGATTAATATAGAAATTGTGTTAAAAGGATAAAGGAAAATCCAGGTCCAAACGAGATGACTTAGCTTTTTTTTTTTTTACGTAGTATAAACGGGCATTATCAAGTGTAAAAGTAAAAAAAAAAGTATTGGAATTTTGCCTTAATCACACAGGAGACATTTCAATATATTTTAAAAATCTAATGGTTGCTGATACATATGATAATTACAATAAGATGGAGTAGGCTTCATAAAATGCAGATGATACATTCAGAGTGAAAAAAGGAATTTGAGTCCACAGAAGTCCTACTTTTCTAAAGGAGAGACAGACAACTCCCACCAGGGGGAAAATTCTACAGTGAAGACTGTGTAAAAGACAGGATTGTCATAGAATTTTCAAAGCACAATATTACAGCTATATATACATTCAGCCTTAAGAAGACTTAGAAGATAAGCACCATTGTTGTACAAGTAACCTGTCTTAAAAGCAGCAATTGTGCATAACTGTACAAAAATTAGGAATGCAGTTCTTCACTAAGTTTCTTCTCGAAGATAGCAATGAGTAAATTCAGCAATTTTCCTGACTCTGTGAGAAAGTCTTTGAAAACAATGTAGCTTTTCAAAGGCTATCCACAATTCAGGACTTATTCTGTGCAAAATTCACATGTGGTTGATTTGGGCACAAAATAACATGTTTTTGGCACAGGAACCAGCATTTTCTGTGTGGAAAATAATATTTTAGTGCAGAAATATTAATTCCTGCATGGAAAATGCTGGGTTTTTGCACCAAATATGTTATTTTCTATGCAAATCAACCATGAGCAAATTATATGCAGAACAAATCCTCAGTTACAGATTTTTTTTTTCTGCCCAGAAAATATTATTTTCTGAGCAGAAATTAGTATTTCTGCACTTAAACATTATTTTCCACACAAAAGATGCTGTTTTATGTGCAAAACAACCACATGTGAATTCTGCACAGAATAACCCTGAACTTGCAAGGATTCTCATCAGTCCAGGATTCTTCTCACCAGAATTTCTCAAGAATAAAAAAAACATGTTTTTCAAACCCTTTTTTGAATATTTTCAAATATTCTTTCCATCCCTAACAAAACTCTCCTTCATGTGAATATGATCAACATAGTTTCACTTTAAAGGTGTCATCTGAGACATCATGTGCTATAGACAGTAGTAAAACTGCTTTCACAATTTTTCAGGTATTTGGTGTGTCAGTAGTTTCATTCACACGTGTATTCTAGTTAAATTGGCCAGACACTTGCAGATGTAACTTGGTTACAAAAATTGCTTGAGTCCTGGGTATAATGCCATATGACATCAAAGAAGTGGTCAACACATGATAAGAGATTTCTACCTAGCACCGAGAATTCATGTTAACAGAGTCCCGAATTATGGTTCTCTGTGCAGCAGTTATTTGTAGCTGTCTCTCATTTGTATGTTGGTGATGCTGTTAGACACTCCAAGTATGCTGTTTCCTTCTCCTTTAGAACATCTGTTCCAGCAGCAGGAGAAGGTTAAGAAGATCCATGGTGGTCTATGGGTCTACGAACTGATGCTATGGATTGCAGCACAGATGTGTAAAGCTATTCATGATAATGATGCATAATCAGCATAGGGCTTTACATACATATCCACATGATGTCCACTCTACTAATGTACACCAATACATTTTCAAGACATTTGGTATCACGCTAACCTACACAAAAATAGTGGGAAGTTACAACTAGGAGTATGTTTTCTAGGTTGTGACAGAAACACCAGTTTCTTATCAAAGGTCATTAAGTGGATATACATTTCAAAACAAGAAAAAAACCAAGATAATAGGTATCGCCTCAAATATTCCTCTTGAATTTCTATCTGTCATTCTCTTCCAACCATGGCTTTATTAGATTCTGAAAATCAGATTATTGTTAAGTGGAATGACAGAGGTTATGCACTTCCATTTTGTATCAAAGGTGTCTATTGACAGTTAATAAGATTTTCTGCAGGTGCAACTACAGTTGAAAAGTAAAACCTAGTAACAACCTATGTTTCTTCTGGATGTAATGTAGAGCAGTTAATTTTGTTTTCTTCCTTCCTAGAATATTCTGGGTTCTCTGCACTTTTCAAAAATGTATAACAAAACAGGACCAGATTAAGAAGGAGATGGCCAGTCAGGAATTTTTTTCCCCCACATTTTGTGTGCTCTTTATGCACAAGTAGTAGGAACAGACTTCATTATCAGTTGTCATGGTACTTCCCAAGAATGTTTTTGGGGCACCTGAATTCATTATCTGTGAATTAGGGAAGCTTGATTAGACTAGAAGCCGCAATTCTATATTTGACTGAAGGCGAAATAGTACTCAAGGAGAGGCTGCTTTTTAGAGAGCAACAATTTCATTGCAGCTCAAGTGTGGTGTTTAGTAGTCCCTTAAATGAAGAAAACAAGGTACTTGAGTTTGCAGAAATACCCACTTCTTACCTCCGTTTTATAACTGGAAAAAATTCCAGTTTTCTAGACAGAGCCAATCATAGGCATGTTTCCTCAGAGCTATTGTGGTACAGTGGATTGAGAACTGGGCTACAACTCTGGGAGACCAGGGTTTGACTTTCTGCTTGGCCATGGAAACCTAATGGGCAATAGCAAACCCCTTCTGAGCAAAGAAAACTCCGTGATAGGTCCCCCTAAGGTTGCCATAAGTCAGAAATGACTTAAAGGCTCACAACAACATGTTTCCCCATGTGTGTTTACTGGAAACACTCCTAGGGCTCTTGGTTCCTATATCATCATCCTGATGTCATTGTGTTAGTGTCAAATATGTCCATTCAGTACAGGCTCAGTTAACCAATAGCAGCAGCACTCAGGCCACTTAATTAATTAGAAATGTGGCTACAAGAGGAATGTTATTAACACTAGGTTTCGTTCAGACCTCCACACATTTTGTACATTGCCAGACTGTTGCTGCTGATGGCACTTGCCCTGGCCAAGATCCCTTCCTCCACTCCCCAAGCTCATCTCAAATTTCAGAGAACATGGTAGAGGAGGACTCCTGTGTTACACTAAGCTTTGGAGCAGAGAGATATTTATGCAGGCACCAAAGTTCTGTACAACAAGTGCCCTTCATCACTTTTCCATGTGAAATGAGAGATCTTCCAGTCTGTCTTTGAAGGTACCAGAGGGCTTTGGGAAAATTGGTGGCAACTACAAGGAGATATTAGCTATTAGGCCAAGCCATTGCTCCAATGATTTGACACTAAAATGTGTCACATAACAAGTTGAAGCATGGGGTATGCAACATTGAGACTCTAGGTATTTGGTGCTGCCCTTTCTTTGGGATCCAGCTTATGTGGGCAAAAGCCAGACTGAGATGGTCAGTCTTTTTTTTTAAAAAAATCGCTACATCACTGGCTTTTGTAGCAGCCCAGAGAAAGGCAATTTCATCTTTGCTTTCACCCAGAGGAATGCTGCTTGCCCCATTACATTACAAAACAGAATGTTGCCCCTGGATATCTCAGGATTACATGTCTAGAAAATTTCATGTCTATTACCATGTTTGCGAGCTCATCACGGTGCTAACTCAGACTAGTAGGAAATAATATGAAGGTCAGCACAATTGCTGAATAGCTTTCCAGGACTGGATGGCATGCAAATATGCCTAAATCTGTGGTGTCTCTCCAATTGAGATGTATACTAGATTAGCATCTGTGTAAACAGCATTCCTATGATCATATTCCCAAAATTCTTTCTATGACCACTCCAGACAACTGGGAGAAGTTAAGCTGGACTACCAGTGACAGGGTATGTCAGTAATTGCTCAACAGAATTAGATTCTGAGTTGGTTCACATATGACTCACATCAGCAAACTAGTTAGCAACTGACAGTTTGCAGCTGCATGTTTTAATTGTACCAAACAGAACTGCACTGGGGATGATACGGAAGTCCAGCAACTGTGATAGCTTACTGACACAGGCAATGCGGTGAAGCTCACTGATCAAGTGATAAACATGCATATGTGAAGCAACCCAGAGAAAGATTTCCTAAAGCCTAAAATACCATTTTCCTTAAAAATTGTGAGTTCTGTTTGTTTGTTTGTTTCTGATTTCCCATCTGTGATTACAAAAATAGGACTTAATGATAATCATATTACCAATAAAGCAATATGAATAATACAAAATAATCATCATTATATACTTTTTAGAGAAATAATTAACACAAACCAGCAAAACAGACCACACTCCCCCTCCACTGGATTAAAAAAAAGGTGAAGATGTATCCATTGTATAAAGACCAAGTTCTCAACACAAAAAGAAGGGGAAACAGCTTGAACACAGACAGCTTTCTGTAAGGCAACACGTTACCTTTCATTTCCTTTCTAAAGTTCCATTGGGCTTGTCAGGTATTTTTAGAAAATGTCAGAACTTGGCTTGCTTCAGTTTATCAATGTGATAGCAGAGTTTCAGTGCTGGTCCCAGCTTCAGGCCCAAATATTTCATGATCATATCACTTTTCAGTAGTAGCAAAGCATTGCCATCAATCTCCTAATTGAAAAAGAAAGAAGAAATCAGAAACAAGGACTATGATTTTGAGATATATTGCAAGTGAAAGAAGCTGTTGCTCTAATAATAATAATAAAAAAAAGACTGGCCTCAGTAGCCTGGATGCTTGAAAGTATTAGGTCTGAAAACTACAAAAACTACAAAAACAAAAAAACCCTTTTTTTTCTGGTTTCTATCCAAGCGAAGTACTGTGAATTTTGAAAGGAATGAGAATGGGTACATCCCTAAATTTATCTCTCATTTGAGTAGCACAACTCTTGAAAAGTCTGTTGGACAAAAAACAATTATCTTTGTCTTACTTACATGTCAGAAATGAATATATTTCACTTCAATTTCTCACATGTTGTTTGTGTGAATTACAGTGCAATCTAACACTCACGTACTTGAAAGGAAGCCTTGTTAAATTCAGTGGGTCTTACTTCTGAGTAGATATGCATGTTGTTGTTGTTGCTGTGTGTCTTCAAGTTGTTTCTGACTTAGGGTGACCCTAAGGCAGACCTATCATTGGGACTTCCTGGCAAGATTTGTTTAGAGAGGGCTTGCCTTTGTCTTCCTCTGAGGCTAAGAGAGTGTGCTTGCCCAAGGTCATTCGTGGCTAAGCGGGGATTCAAACGCTGATCTCCAGAATCATAGTTAAATGCTCAAACCACTACACCACACTGCCTGCCAGACATGTATAGGATTGCACATTTAGTGTCACTTAGAGCTGATTCACATGACTACAATTCATTATTTGATGCAGGTTGGCTACAGCAGGGGCCAAAATATCTGTATCATTTTTTTATATATTCCCAGACTGTTGACTATGAGATCTCAACATGTTTTTCCAAAGAGGGGGGACATAAAACAGATCTGGGAACAAGCCATCTTCTGAATTTGCAGTCAAACAATAACATGGCCTGTTTTCTTCATCAATGAGCCAAAAGTGATTATATACTTTGAGGAATGTTGCTCATGCCACTTTTTGTACATATATTACTGTACATACATTACCACATAAAGCAATGAAACAAATAATACTTGGGTATGCCTATCAACATCCCAAATATGCATAAACAAAAGAAAGTACAAACATTCATATTACTGTACTTCATACTTTAAAATGGGTACATGGTGAATCACTTTAAAATAGATGCATGCTGTGTCAAAGAAAGCACTGAATCTCCACCTGTGCATATTTTAAAAGGGCAAATGTTAACAACAGAAGCATGTACATGCTTTGCTTTTGATGAAGCACCCAGACATTAATACTTAAATAAAATGTTGCTCATGAAGTGTTCCTCCATGTACGTAATCTCGCTTTCTGTTCATATTCATCAATCCATTCATCTTTTTAATTTAAATAAGTATATCCCAACTTTACTCATCTGAACCCAAGAAGACTAATAACAATACATTAAAACAGTCTAAAGAATTATAGGTTGGCCTAAATAGCTTGAAGGTACCAGATCCTGCCTGATCTTGGAAGCTAAGCAGGGTCTGGCCTGGTTAGTATCTCGATGGGGTATACTACCTGCTACTGCCAAGCAATACCAGGTGTAATAGACAATAGAGGAAGGAAATGGCAAAACCACCTCTGTGTATCACTTGCCTGAGAAAACTATAAAAGCCACAGGGTCTCTGTAAGTTGGCAGTCAACATGAAGACATATAAGCGCACACAAAGAATTAACAGCAGCACACCAGCAAAACACTAAAACAGTTGAGCAGAAATATAAAAAGTACACAGAGTCATTAAAAATTATTTAATGAGATAGCTTCTACTAAGTTCAAACAACCCAAGGCTCTAATTACCTGGTAGAAATGATAAGCTGCCCTCCCAGAGCCAGGATGCAAGATACACATCTTGCAAGATACACACTAAGATACACATATATACACAGAAACAGACACACTTAGACAGACAGGCCATTATAGGCTGTTATAGTGCTATTATTCCACTTTCAACATCCTATGGAATCCTGGGCTTTGCAGTTTAGGGAGGGCCTTTTGAGGCCCCTCCCTAAACTGCAAAGCCCAGGATTCCATAGGATGTTGAAAGTGGAATAATAGCACTATAACAGCTTAGTGCAGAAATGGCCACAGACAGACAGACACACTCCCAACTAAATAAGTTCTGGTTAAGAGGGAACAAATTGGAGGGCTTCTGCATACATTTCAAAGGAATGTGTTCCCTAAAATACATGTATGCACATTTCTCACCTGGTTCGCAGCAACATGTGTTCTGCATTTGTGTGTATTACCTCAGCTAGAAAATCTAGGAGGAAGCAGTACTCTTAGGTACCACTGTGTGGAAAGCTGCCAGTAGATCATTGCAGGATGTGAAAGAAAGGTTTGTTGAGTGCAAAATAGCATGACAGTCAGTGACCCACCACAGACTCCACTGGTAAAACTAGAGTCCAATTATAGATCTTATCTGTATTAATAATTTCTACAATAGTTTATAACTGTTGCTGGGCTTATGACCTATATGAGCTTTTCACCCTTGGCTGAAAGATGGCAAAAATATACAGCAGCTGAAAATATTTCATGTTGCTTTCTTAAGATCTAATACTAAGCACACTGACTTGCCAAGCTTAATATTTCAAGCTTAAAGTTAAGCACTGTGAAAAGGCCCACCAACCAACACAAACAGGCACTAAATCAGAACGCTGGCTTCACTGTGTCTACTTAAAGTGTAACACACTGCTTAAAGTGTAACATTGCTAGTAATGAAACAGCAATGACAGGAAGGCTCTGCCAATTTCTTTGTCCTGTTCTGCTGCTCCAAGGAGCTAAAGAGGAATTACTTTGCCCAGCAGTGAAGTCATAGTATTCAAGAAACACTGTAAAGGGTGGTAAGCTAATTAGAAGAAAGCTAGAATAATCAATACAAAGATGGTTCAGCTCCATGAAACAATATACACTTTCAGTTATAATATCCATCATTGGAAGAGGCAGGATATAATTCTGAAAGAACAGATTTAATTGGCCTCAACTCGAAAACTTTGCTCTTCCTTCGATATTCATTTTCCAGGAACAAATCACAACTAAAGGAGCAGCTCATTGCATTCTTTTGCTCAGTGCCAGGTTGGCTTTGCTCTGGGTTAGTTTTCCTTATCTTCATCTGCATTCCTCAATGCTCCCCTAAATTTTGCTCCTGCTCTTTTCTAGCTCTTTTCTCCAAAAAGGCTACAAAGCGTCCCTCAGAAATAAAGAGGGAGGGCAGTTAGCTGACAAGGAAAGCACCTCTGGGAAATTTGGACTAGGTGTATCCTGTCTTCTTTTGCATATGATCACCCAAGAGGAATGAAACACTGCTTATCCAGAAAGCATTCCCATTGACATAAAAAGGATTGATTTCAGCACCTGAAATCATTTAGGATTGGGTCGACCTGTCAAGCTTGGTTTTATTCAGCTCCCTATTTTTCCAACTTTAAGTTCATTTTGTCCCTGCTCCATATCAGCTTGCAAGTTTTTAAATAAGAGTTCACATGAAAATTTAGACGTATTTCATGCATGCTTCTCCTTATTTATTTTTTCGTTCATGAGGGTCCATAAATGAAAGTATAAGACTCATAAATTATTATTTAAAAACAGATTTAAAACCATTCTAAAATCCAGTTTTAAAAACCAAGGGCCATACCAAGGGCCATATAGAACAGGATTATTTTGGATATCTACTGGAACTTCTGCAAGGATGGACAGGCCTTGCTTTGGAGCAAATTATGTAACTGAGGTGTCATTACTGTCTTGTGTACAGCTGCAGCCAGTAGCTTCTATGACAGTGAGATAAGTGAATCTGCTCTTGGTTTTAGTCTGAATTTTAAAGGAGCTCTCTTTTCCCCACTGTCCACACGAGAGAGTAGCTCCTATACAACCAGGAGGAGATTCCCCATGCTACTGACATGGGAACCACAAACTACCGCTGTCTTTGTGTTCATCAACCTAACCTCTCAATGTGGTTGACCATGTCACACAGTCTCTGCTGAAGATCTCAGATCCCCTGAAGGCTCGTATGGGAGGAGACCCTCTTTCAGCATTTTGTATACACATCTTCCGATACACCCATTTTTTTTGCAAGTCATTTCTCCAGTATAATGTTTTGTATATTATTCTCCCAAATATATGCATTTTTATTTATTATTAGATGAGGCATTTATTTATTGCTTCTTGATCCACTAGGATTGCTAGGAAATGCACATTTTTTGTGCCTACTTTAATATACGGATTTTTTTTTCTACATATATTTTTGATTGAGAATGCACATTGCAAAACTCAGGAAAAGACTTTGAACAGTGAAATGCAACTGTATTTTGGCTGGTCCAGGAAGTAAGATTAGGTTAAGTTTGAATTAAAATACAAACCAAACAAACCTCTGACCCTTTCCTAATCTGAGCACAAGTTCCTTGTAGTGTAATACAGTGAAAAGCACTGGGAAGTTGAACTCATCATGATGATCACACAAGTTTCCTGCTTGTGCAGTAATCCTGTCATGGCCAAATTATCTGACTGCAAAAGCAAGGCTTTCAGGTGCTACTTGGGAATGTCATTGGCATGCGGGGCTTCATACTGAATTATGCACCTGCTCCTTAGAATCGTTTAACTCACGGAAAGACATGGCTAAGGTTAATGGAATAATCACTTGTCTCTCACCTCTGGGGTCTTCCTGCTAATCCAGTTTAGATATGAAGGTTGAACAATTGCAGGGAAATGAGTAATTCAAAGGCATAATTGAGCTGAATTGTGTGATGGCCTTAATCAAGCATCAGACCTCTTGTATGGTTCCCTGTGAAGCTGACTGAATTATAAGCAGGAGGTGAGTTGGTGCTTCAGTAGAGAAAATTTAGAACCCATTCAACCTTTCAGTCTACATCTGCCATTCAATGCTTGGAAAAGTGGTCATGCTGGCTGGGAGATTTTGGAAGCTTGGATCCCCCAAAAATGTCTTCCAAGCTTTCGAGGACTCTGGTATTGCATCAAACACAGGAATTTACTGCATCTTCTTCTAAAGTCTGTGTAGCCTATAGCCATTACCATATCCTTTAGGAGTGGATTCTATGCATTAATTGCACTCCCGTGGAAGTACTTCCCGGATAGTAAAACCAGAAATGTATAGTTACCCAAACTTGGTCAGATTTGTATAAAGGTATAATGCTCCTTCCTGGCTTTCCCAGTACTGAATCCCTCCTGCCACTCACTCACTGGATTGATTTTTTTTCATTGATTCTACAGTTATTTTGTTAGCTGGTCTTTGGCAGTGCAGACTCCATCAGTTTATATGCACTATATGCACTGCCATTTCAGACCATCAGTTGATATGTGAAGCTGGCATTTGCCCACTTATCCAGTTGGGAGCAGAGAAAAGAAAGCTAATTTAAAAGGGCCTAGTAGTTTTAAGTGTCAATGAACTCAAAATATGTCTCAGTCATAACTACCAACAGTTAACTAACCAATGAACAACTAATCTATCAACCTGTTAATCCCTTTCTACTAAGTTTTCTACCTCGAGTTTGGAGATACAGTTTTGAAGTTTTCAACAGTACTGTTGGGCTTTTACTATACTGAATAAGTAATTTCATCTGCAAACTTACCTACCTCCTCTCTTAGCCCAACTCCAAACCACGTATGAGCAAGTTAACAATACCAGATTCCCAATATAGGTTTTGGGAGATCTGTTTGTTTACCCTCCTCCATGGTAGGGGCTGCCTGTATTGCCATCATTATTGTGCTGCCACCCATTACTTTAAGAGCTCTGACACTTTAGTTTTACTGTTACTTTAACACCTGTTGCCTTATGAGCCCAGAAGAACAGCATTTTGGTCTACTCTGCTACAGTTACATCTGTATACTATAGTTTCATAACTTTAACTATAACTGCTGACTGCAGAAGTCAGAAGAGGAGAGTGTTTAACAGAATTCACTTCACATCTGAACTAACTTTTAAGAAACATAAGAAAACAATGTACAAAAGAAGAGGTGTGCCTATCCAGCTTTCATTTCCCAAAGAGGCCAAGCAGATGCTGATGGAAAGCAATATGGTTATTGCTACACCCTGTGGTGGCAGATTCCATAACTAAATTAGGCATTATGTGAAGAAATAATTTCTTTTACCTATTCCTCCATTCAGCAGACAAACATCTTAGATCTAGAGAGCCTGCAAAGATGTCAAGATAGGGGTGCTCTATTCTTTAACTAGGTTAATATTGACAGTGGTGTTTGTGGTGATTTTATATCATTAAGAAGACAATGCAGTGACATCTTAGACACTCAGCGTCTCATTGCAGGCCTAGGCAAACTCTGTCTCAGGGAGCTGAACAGAGCCCATCAACCATGTAACATGGCCTAACAGGTGCATCACACTCCACTGTCTGTTCTCAAAGACCCAGACAAACAGCAAAGCAGAGTTTTATCAAGGACTTGAAGGACTGCCATATCCTGCTGGTGGGCTTCATTTGGTTTGGATGCATCACAAGTTCTGGAGGCCTGGTTTGTCCCCCTGAAGATTAGATTTGGTTTGTTCCCCTGAAGATTGTATTCATTCTGTTATGGACAACTGCCTTACATACGTGTTTTCTGAAGAGTTCCACGTGAGGTCCTAAAGCATGAGGATCAGCATCTTTTACGAACCAAACCACATCATCAACAGTCCATGTCAGAGGATTCTTGCTTGTGGGCCGAGCTGTATCCTGTCTTTCTGGTGAAGGACTTGAGGCTATAGATATAAAAAGCCACAGGGTGGGGGGAACACACAGACACCAGTTAACCAGTTTCAATAGCAACATGGAAGCCATTGCTTGCTAAACCAAGTATCTGTAATCCATTTAACCTAGGCTATGCTCACAATGTCACCATTTGACAAAAGTATTCTGCATCATCAATGTTTCTTAAATGATAGACAAGTTAAAGGAAGGGAGGATATGACGATCAAAGTCAGTTAACTGTGTACCCCAAACTCCATTTTGGCCTCCAGTCTTGCACCTCTCACTTGCCCCTTGCCCTGGAAGAAGCATTGCCATAGGTCTGTGTTTTAAAACCTTGCCAAAGTGCTATGTATATATAGCACTGTTCAATAAATGTCTTATGCCACAAACTGTGAGAAGCCTGAATAACTGAGACTGAACAGATAACATGGAAAGGAGTAGAGGGCTTTTGCCCTCTTTGTGGAGGCCTCTAACCCAGCCTTCTCCAATCTACTGCCTCGAACCAGTACAACCAATGGACTCATTGGCTGGGGATGATGGGGATTGTTGTCCTGCACAAATGAAGATGATGAGGGAAGGATACTCTAATCCTAAAACATAAATGTATTCTCGTTATTGATTAGGTTAATGCTGAAATGTGAATATTTGGAATAATAAATAATATAAAAGCCCCCCCAAAATCCTAGATAATGTGAAGCAGCAAGACGACAAGTGCTGTAGCACTTTGAAGACAGAGAGTATGACTTGATGCTGGAAAGAGCTCTGGATATCTGAGCATATAATCTCTTGAGATGTGATCCTTCTGAGATCACAGGGATTGTAGCACCATTGAGATATGCATCTCTGTGGCCTCTAAGTAGAGAGCAGTGGTTTTTATATAAGCCATACCATTGATTTTCCTGTTTCCTTGCCTCTTCCTATTCTTCCCCTCTTAGAATTTAGTCCCACTACTTGTAATGGGACTTGCTTCAAAATAAGTATGGATAAAAAACAGATGCTTTAGTTAGAGGGTGAGAGGTTGGAAAATTATGAGATAGGGCAGAACAGGAAATTTTAATAACCAATAAATAAATAAAATTGGAGAGAACACCAGCCATTTTATATTTGACTGTTTGGCAGAAGACATGATCCTTAACTGGTGAGCTGTGCTTTGAAAATACTAAGGTCCTAGTCTCCAGCTACAGAGTGGAAAAATATGCCAGCTGCCATATTCTTAATGGAATAATTCCTGCTATCACAACCACAGGCACCTGAATTAAAAGCATGAAATTTGTCAATACATGAACAGACCCCCACTCCCCCAGAAACACCACGTTAACTGGCAAGTTAGAAAAGCAAAGGAGAACTTTAGGAGACTATTTCTTTCCATGTACTGATAGATTACATGCTACTTTATACATAATCTCCCTCCACCCCACCCCCTGCTGGGCATCTCAGTTTTCTGTGGCCCTTTGTGTATATACTTATCTCTACACTGATACTTACTTGGGGCAACCTCTAACTCCCTTTGCAGAACAGGGATGATTTCCTGCTTGGTGTCCACCTAATCTCTGCCTTTTACAAAGCAGTGTCCTCAAAGAATGCCTATTTGGAGAGCTACTAAAACTGCATCAAGATGAATGTTGCACATGTGACTTTTTAATGGCATCAAGCCTAAGATGATTTAAGGTCACGTCAGCCACCTTCAACATTAAATCAAGGCAATAAAGTGCATTGGGATGAAAGTGCATTTATGTTTTTTATTCTTAGTCTCTGTAGAATTATAAATCTCCACTGCTATCTCTGCACCCTGTTCCTTTCCTGAACTTTACCCCCTTTGTTTGCTCCTCTCCCCTTTCAAAATGCTATGTTATGTTAGAATGAATGGTGGCTGCTGTGTTTCTCATTCCGCATCTAGTATGTGTTTGTATGTGAGAGAGTCTGCGTGGAGAACAGGAGCCGGATGAGCTCAGAGGAGATGGCATCATGTAAAATAAAAGCTACAGTTTATGTGGTGCCATTGACTCACAGACGGTCAAACTAGATGGGAAGGAGAATGAGCATTTTCTATGACAAACCTTCCCTACACAACAGTATTCATGGTGTATTGGTTGCCATGAGCACAAACATGTGAGTAAATGTTACTGTAAGCGTAATTGTAAATGCAATTGGTTTAAGGAAACACTTGTATACCATAATGAACCACCTGGAAAATGGTGACTCAACATATAGGTAAATCCAACTGATTTACCTCTGTTCTGTTCAGGCCTAACAATAGGATTTACGTCAACTGATGTTAATTAGTTTTATTTTTGCATTTACAAAGTATCAACCACAATAAGTTACACAACGTTTAGGATGAGCAGTCCTGGGCTGATGAGCATCTTTACTGAGGGCTGATGTGAAATACAATGGTTTCACTGCAGCCTGAATAGATATTTTTACTGGGAGTAAAGGAGTACTTTAAGTCTTCTCTTTATAAGGGTATTACTGATGCTGCTGGCATGGGAGCAGTCTGTTCTCTAGGATCCCTGAAGAATAAATTCCCTGTTCAATGGCTAAAAAACCATCTGGAATCTCTGGCATGTAGCTATAAAATAAAAATAAAATGACAAAGCAAGTATCAGCCTGTGATATGTAGTTATTCTAGGTATATGTAAACATCTGACCTACCTGTTAATAGGAAGAGACGGCTATAAAGAGCCATACCTCAAATGGGCACACTCTTCTAACCACATCAGTTCTGTTATCCCCATTTAAGGAGACATCTTCATTCTTATAAGCCTTACAATATTGGTTAATAATATCAGGATCAAGAGAGTATTGTCAAAAGGTAAATCGCCTGCCCTCCACTGAACTTAATGAACTGCATGTTAAATTCTACTTTATTTTTCTTAGATAAATATAGGCATACAATATAATTTGTGGATGGAGGGTCTTTCAGAGGTATAAGAATCTGTAAGAAAACACCATTTGTCCCCAAGCTGTTGTCCAACTACACCTTTCAGAAATGCCAGAAGGGAGAAATGGCCACAGGTAACCAATGAAAAGAAATCTTTTTCAGGCATCAAAAATAGTTAAAATCTTTATCAAATTTTCTTAGAATATATGTATTTTAGAATTATACATGTGGAACGGAGGCTTAGCCAACAGTGTGTTTATTCATGTTCAAACATTTATCTATAACAATTCTTCTAAATATTCATAGCTCTACAATAATGAAAGCCAAGCTTACCATTAAATTCTTCCAAAATATCAGGCACTACTTAGAACTAAATTTTGTTTTCAGAACACTGAAATCAAAATGATCAAGGAGATGGGACAAGTCACCTGCAAAGAAGAATTGTAAGGTTTGGATTTTGGGGCTTGTTTTGTTTTTTATCTTAGAAAAGACAGGGAGAAAGTATAACTGGTGTATATAAAATTATACATGGTGTAGAGAAAGTAATCAGAAGTTATCTTTGTCTCTCTCTTATATAACTATAAGCCAGGGTCATCCAATCAACCTGAATGGTGGGAGATTCAGGAGAGAAGGAAGCACTCTTTTTTTCTGTGTATTTTAAAAAATGAGTGATTTCTGTTTCAGACTTCTCTTTTTTTAAAGGAAGATTCATAACAGTTGGGATAAAGCCATGAATTGTATAACTACTTCCAGATCATCACTACTGTCTTATTTCATTATTATGTTTTTCCTACTATTATTTTTAAAATTTTATTTATTTTTATATTATTATATTTATATTACTTATAAATCTCCATTAAAAACCTTCTCTAGAAAAGCTTTTGGAATTTAGTTTAATGTTGTTTTATAATTTTGTATAGTTTGTCAATCTGTTTGATATTACACTGGATTTTTGGTATTTTACCTGGACTTATTTTACAATTGAATGGTATACTTTTATTATTCCTCCCTTCCCATTGTGTTTGCCTGTGTATATACATGTTCTAGACTGTAAGCCTTTGGCAGGACCCACTGTTTCTGGTTGCTTTGCTTGTAAACTACCAGGTGTAGTCGGCCCTTGTACATTATACATAATGGGACTTGAGGATCCACACATTTTGGTATACATGAGGGGTCCTGGAAACAAACCCTACTGGATACTGAGGGCCCACTATGCATAGATGGTGCTTATGTAAATAAATAATTAGTAAGAAAAACAACAATATATTTTAAAACAGCAGCTGATATTTATAGCTTTATCTAACCTTAATCTGCAAAATCCTCCATTTCAGATTTTCTCACTTATAGTTCTGTCATGAACTTAAGGTCTTCATTATCCTTAAAGTTAAAAATTCCACTTGTTCCACCTGCTCCTTTTGTTTGTTTCCACTCTTAGTTACAAATCCTCACTCTGCTCACAAACAGTGTGTAGGAATCAGGTATGGAATTCACTATAATAAAGTGTAAAAACAGCCACTTTAAAAGGGGATTTAGAAAACTTCATGGAGGATAAGGTAGTAGTTGTGGTGCCTATATATTACCTCTAGTTTCAGAGAAAGTAGCCTCTGTATTACATCTCCAAGCAAACACAAGGTGGCAGGTGCTATTGGTCTCATATCCTGTTTTGTGTTGGCTTTCCAGAGGCACATGACTGGCCGCTGTGCAAATGGAATGCTATTTAGGAAGCTTCCCTACACAGAAACATTGACCTATATAGCCAACTACTGTCAACTCTGCCCATTTCTGCACTACATTGTTATAGCACGATTATTCCACTTTCAACATCCTATGGAATCCTGGGGTTTGCAGTTTCAGGAGGGGCCAGCTGCAAACCCCAGGATTCCATAGGATGTTGAAAGTGGAATAATCACGGTATAAGAATGTAGTGCGGAAATGGCCTCTGACCAGAAGCAGCTGAACAGACCTCAGGCAAGGTTCTGTCCTAGACTTGCCCTGGAGATCCCTGATATTCCCTGTTGCCATCCCATGCAAGAACTGATCAGGATCAATCTTAGCCTAGCTTGCAAAATCAGAGAGAATCTGGTGTGCTCAGGGTGCTACGGTGCTGAAGCAGATAGGCCTTTGGTCTGATCCTACAAGGTCGTTATGCTCTTCAGCTATTCAGATATTATCTTTTTAGAAATGTCTAGAAATCTGTGGTATGTCACAGCCTTGCAGAAATCCTAGAAGAGCTGGCTAAGATGGGCTCCATTTCCTGAGTTTTCCCAAGTATGGAAGTCAAAATAAGGAGTCTAAGTCAGAGAAACTTAATGTACAGAGGTGGTTGTCAGAGGCATGCTGTCAGATATATTGGACCCACTGTATAAATACAATATAATTATCACTTTGGATTTGATTCAGGAGGTAATTTGGATTTAGTCGGTAGAGCTGTTGCACCATTGACCAACTCCATCAATTCTTTCTGCACAGTGAATGTTTCTCTCTTGTTTATTTTATTTTGTTTTGTTTTTGTTTTCTTACTGGAAGAGCCCTACTGACATATAAATCCTGCATTTATACACCTGAAATTATTCACGCCAGGGATTAAATACATTAATAACGATCTCATCTCTCACATGTCAAAGGTATCCTGGGGCATTGTGTCATCAGAATTAATCAAGATGATAAAGAATGCACAGATTACAAAGGGAGGGGAGTGTTTGGTACCAATAATTATCCTTAAAGATCATAATTTAGGTAAAATCCAATTTCCTGGCTTTGGCAGGTGGCAAGAAAAAATGTAAATGAACCATGGGGTGCTTAGAAATTCAGGAAGAATTTCACAGAGAAAGTGAATCTTTCTATTAATTCTTGAACAATGAATGTAGATCCTCATGCAGCATCTGGCGATGGTTTGGAATTCAGGTAAAACACTATAATGCTATTACTTAGCTGGACTAGATAGCTGAGCAAATAGCTCATACTATCTCAACAAGTAGCGGAACAAGTGAAACTAAAGAAGGTCCCCCCCAAAATAATAGTACTGGCCCTTTTTCTGAGGAAGTATCTAATATTATGGGTGGGGGGGTAGCAAAAGGGATGGGACTTAACAGGCAGAATGAATAGGCAGGTCGACTATCAAGGCTAGAATCTTATGTGGAAGAAAATCTCACTGAACTCCATGAGGCTTACTTCTCAGTAGGCATATTTCAGATTGCTTCTTCATTTGTTGAGCTATATAGAACATTAATGTGCATATGATGGTGCAACAGGATATTAATGGTTTCTTCCCACCATAATTATGCACATAATTTAAATCATTTTAATTTTCAAGGATTTATTAAAGTGTTTTAGAACTGTTCTTCATCATGTAAGATGCCAGGATGGTGTAGAAACATGATTAACACATATTACAATTTAAAAAAAAAATTAAGGAACAAATGAGATTCTTCAGTTCACATTGATTAGAGAGGAATCTAAGATGGCAGTGGTGATTGGGGAATTCAGGAAGATGTCACTCCCAGAGTAGCATTTCCTAACTCTTTAATGCACAGATAAGAGCAGTCAATTGAACAAAGCAATCTGTTTGCCTTGTCAAAGATCCCACAACAGCTTTGTAGTTCAAGAAAAGTTTCCCAGGATCTGTATTTAGGCCAAGGACAAAGCCTGACACCTTGAGGGTGACTCCAAATAAGCTTTTCCTATCCAGATACTGTATCTTGTGAGGGATTTGCAACTAGAGGATAAGTCAGCTTCAAAAGGACGGTTTGGGATAGGCTTTTTTGTGACTTTCATAATGAAGGTCAGTATAACTAAGCACCTTGTGTGTAAATTCATTTCATGCAAGATCTTCTGCTTTCCTCAGGACTAAGGCCATTTCCGCGGGAGGCTGTTATAGCGCTATGATTCTACTTTCAACATCCTATGGAATCCTGGGGTTTGCAGTTTCGGGAGGGGCCAATAGGATTCCATAGGATGTTGAAAGTGGAATAATCGCACTATAACAGCCTCCTGCAGAAATGGCCTCAATCAGGCACAGAGATTCTCAAGGTACTGCTCTGGTAGAGGAGGAGGGGGAAGAGGAGGGGGAGGTTGTTATTCTGCACGCACTCACTGCAGACTTCTCCAAGGAAACATATATTTCGTTGAAACTGAACAACACAAAAACTAGAGATGAGCAACAGAGCATGAGAGGATTTATTTAAAAAAAATCTCATACAAATGGAGTTTACTGTGATGAACTTTATTTTACTCAGTCCACATGCAATTCCATCAGATTTGGAAAAAAAATGGGTTATGAGACTAAACAGTGAGATAAAGCTATCTGATTGCGGCACAGGAAATGAAATGCAATAGTGTAATTTCTGTAACAGTATTTCAGAAATCAAAAGCTTTCGGGAATTATACAGTGGCTGGAAAGAGGCGATATTCAGAAAGTGATTTGCAGAAAATATTTGATCACAATAAACAAAAATAAAGTAAGTTTCTAGTTCAGAGACTGGGTATTCACATGTTGCTGGGTCAAAACGCTCACTATCCCTCAACCAAAGCTTAGAAATAATTTGTTAAAAATGAATGTGTTAGCCTTAATTTGTCACCAAAAAAATCATAAAGACACAATAATGTGATGTGGACCTTAGGAAAATAAACAGATTTGAGACCCATATGACATGAAAAATGACCCAGAGATAAGCCTCTTGGGGGCCAGAGCAATGTCCAAATGGAGTTAATAGATGTAGAGTGGTGAATCCATTGGTATATCCCAAAACCTATGGAACATATAGGTTCCCCTCCACACTTTTTTTTACTCAGCAGAGTGTGCATGGGTGAAGGTTTAATACCCCTGCAATGTCAGCAACTGTAAGTAATTTGGAGGGAGGATTGGTATGCCAGTTCCAGTTTAGTATGGCTGAGCCTGGGACATCACAAAGTATTCTAGCGGGTTTGGATCCGGTGGATCAAAAGCTGCTGGTATCTCACTCACTTTTTGAAATGCCTCCATTTTAGAAATGCCTTTCTATCAGCTAATTATAGGAACACAACTTCCTTCAGTGGATGAGGGCTACCAGTGTAATCTCCCACTCCACCCACCCCCAATGCCACCAGTAGAATCTACTCACTGGTAGAGGGCACTTCTGCCTTAACCTAATCTAGCCTAACCCTGTGGAGTGAACCAGCTCTTGGGGGTTATGACTGCAAATCCATATTTAAAAGGAAAAGAAATGTATAAGTGACACTTAACTGATTAGAAAGGAGGGAATATGCTTTTTAAGATTAGTTAGTACAGATGAGATAATAGTGGTCACTTTCATGAAGCAAGAAGAGTCATTTCTTTAGAATAAATTAATCCAAGGCCAGTAGGGGAATTTACCTAATATGTTGGATGTCACCCAGACATTGTTGGGGGTGGGTCTAAATGAACGGCAAGGTGCTACAAAGCTATGTACTAAACTATGTAATTTTCATTTTAAAAATGAAATGAAAGAAAGCAAAACAAAAAACAGCAATCATATCAAGAGCAAAGCACAGGTCTTTTTTTTAAAAAAAGCAGGATTCTGCCACAGTGCTTATCATGATTCAATTTTTCCCCACCCTTTAAATATATGTTTAAGTAATTTTTAAAAAAATAAGTAATTAGCAACTACATTTGATCCTAGTTTTTGAACCTTTAAGAAGCCACATTTGAAAACTTCATTTCCTTCTTTAATAAGGAGCAAGAAGCCTTGCTGGACTTTTGAATAAACATAATCAGATTGTCCTGTTAAATGCTTACATCCGGTTTAAACAACTTTTTATATGTCAGCCCTGTCCATCAGTCAGCTACCCTTCACCAGTCAGTTGCTGTCTCAGTCCTATGGGTGGACCATATAAGCCTAGTGAGCTGCATTTGGTTGTTGTGTGACCTGATCTTAAAAAGTAACACCATGGTGAATATTGGTGCTAAAGGAAGAAAAGACATACAAACCTTGGTATGAGCCCACTGGCATTTTCTCCACCAAATACATTGTAGGAGCTCCACATGAGCACACCAAAATGCCAAAAGCCAGTTCTAAAGAACTCTCTGCCATCATCCCACATACAGCGAATGCACATTTGCTGAAGTGGGATCAACAACAGCAAACTCCAGTCTTGTGTTAACTAGATGGTTTAGTTTCTTGGTGGATAGTTTCTAGGTGGATAGGCACACAGGTATATGCATAGGATTCATATAGATCAGATGTCGGGAATCTATGTCATTCCAGATGTTGTTTGACTCCAACTTCCATCAGTCCCAGTCAGAACTGTTAATAATCAGAAATGATGGGAACTGAAGTCTAACAACATCTGGAGAGCTGCAGGCTCCCCACTTCTGATACATACAGAACTTCCATGCAGGTCAAAATCAGGTCTTTCTTCCACAATCCCAGTCCTACTATATATGCCCGACTGTGGACATTAGTACTGTAAGTCCTTCCCCAGCCCCAAACCATAAGAATTATTAAAGTGAGTAGGCAGAAATGGAACTGAGCACAATCTTAGCATCATTAGAGGAAATGGAGTATAATTATTTACCACTTCTGTTTCCTTCCAGATAGGTTCCGTTTCGGGTTGGGCTTGATGTCTGGTGCCTCAGGCCAGCAGTTGATGGTCCTCCAGAAGCTATCTGACCAGAACGATGACTACAGGAAGAGGAGGATCCTCCACCATGGCGTCCATCTCCAGAACTCTGCCTCATGGAGTACACAGATCCCATACAATTGAAGGCCGAATCAGAGGGGTCAACATTGTAATGTTTTGTAGTTACTGGATCAACTAGGTAATCTTCAGGTATAACTGTTTCTGCACAGAAGGAAATAATTTCAGGGATTAATAAACGAAAAACACTGATTTTTCCACCAGAGGTAAAATAGGATTTTTTTTTTTAAAAAAAACTTTTCTATTTTCACTCACTCTTAAATATCAGGCAGATAGTTTAAATCCACTAGGAAACTGAAATGTGAACAACATTGAAAGAACTGTTCTGTGTGAGATTAATTTATCAATGAGGATTTACAACAGAAAATGGATTTGAATTAATTTCTGAGACAGCAGCTTTCTAGTTCTAAAATTAGTTAACAATACATAAAAGTCAACTTAACTTGAGAAGTTGGTTGACTGTGGTGCTTGGTATGTTCCTCTACAATTAGAGAAAGTATATTATTAAAGAAGTATGCAGACTGAGCTGGTTCTTGGGAAGCTGAGGCACAAGATTTAATTTGCATAGCGATGTGATGTGAATCATCGAATAGACTGCACATCGCATAGTCATCAAGCCCCTCTTTCCTTTCACTTCCCACAGGAAAATAAGAGGGGAAAAACACACCATATTCTAAATCGTTATCATCATCATCCCACATTTTTCCCAGTTCAGGACTCAAATTGGCTCACAATTAAAAACAAACATGCAATTAAATTGGTTAAAAACTCCTGCCAGCCAATGAGAAGCAGAAATAAAAATGGATTTTGACAAGCATACACAGACACACACTTCTCTATATGTATGGTCCTCTTTCATTGTTCTTAAGTGTGCTTACTCAGCATGCAAAGAAGGGAGATGCTAGACCTGCCCCCTCTGTTGTCACTTTGCTCACATGAAGAGCAATGATTCTGAAGACCAAAGCCTCTTTCTGTCCGTGGAGGCTGTCTACACAAGCTAGAACATGGGAAAATCAGAATCTAGTTCACAGGAAGAACCTCCATGGACAGAAAAGGCTTCCCCATTCAGCCTCATCATTTTTTATGTGAGCAAAGCAACAACAGGCAAAGGCAGGGCTAGCATGCTTCTCTTCTTGTGTGGTGAATAAACATGCTTAAGAATACCTGAACACAACTAATGACATCTATCTAGTTTCTGTGTACAGAATGATCTTTTTACTTCTGTAACGTACTGTGCTCCACAGCAGAACTTGAACCCATTGTTGTTCAGAAAAGTTAACTTTGACTATCGTGAAGAAAACCACTTTATTTTGATGGTGTGTCATGGTTTTCTGTGCTTCCACTAAAGAAGATATGTGGTACAGGGTTTAATCCCTTGTCATGTTGCCTGTAGCTTACACAATGATGTCTAGGCTATGTTACTCCCGTTTCTTGGGGCTTTATCACGCTACACTGTTATAGCGCTGTTATTCCACTTTAACTGTCATGGCAATATCGCATAAAATCATAGGATTTTCAGTTTAGTGAGAGGCATTTAGAATTCTCAGCCAGAGAGCTCTAGTGCCTCACCAAACTAAAAATCTCAGAATTCCAAAGGGTACAGCCAAGGCAGTTAAAGTAGAATAATAGTGCTATAACAGTGTAGTGTGATAAGGACCTTGGATAAGTAAATGACTGGTGATCAGGGCACACAGGATACAAGTGCCATTATGTTTGCAAGGATAAAGTGTGCTTAGATAAAACATCGAATTTTTGAAAACTGAAAAATATGTAAAGAAATTGTTAATAATACCCCATTACTGTGAACGGATGGTTTCAAGTCCAACTCCAGTTATAAGTATCCTTCCTAGTCTGGTTGCCTACTGGTGCCAGTGGCTGAAAGCCAATGTAGACCTAACATTAAATCTACTACTTGAAGTGCTATGGGGTTTGGGGGATTGTAATTGGAAAGAACCACTATGTGTGGTTCAGTGGAGAGTTTCATAGTAACCCAAATCATAGGATAGTTAATGCATTTGACCTTACTTCTGTGCTTAACTATGACCCTTTTCACACCTTACCTTTTCCCGGTGCCGGAGTGCAAGGCTCGCGCAGGAAGACTTTGGAGGAACGCTCTCGCATCCCTCCTGCTTGGGCTCCGCAGTTGCTTCCTGGTCGCGCGAGCACCCCACCTCTTCTGTTCGCAGTGCAGCCTGGGACCTCCCAGGCTGTACTGAGGAGAAGACGCACGACCGGACTGGCTCCCGAGGCTCTGCACACAAGGTAAGTGCGTGTGGGGCCCCTGAGCGATGCGCGACTGCGCAGCATTTTCAGCTTTGAGCCAAAAATGAAAAAAGGTGCACGCGGTCAAGATCAAGCTCTTGAGCGTCGTGCAAATGTGAGTGCGTCGTGTGGACCACTCCTCACATTTACGCGATGCTCAAGGGGCCCTTTTGCTTCAGAAATGCTGTGCGAAAAGGGCCATGTGATTTTTCCATCTCTTTCTAGTACCAACCAGAACAGGAGTCACCACTGAATTAACTGCTGAATGTCAAATGTCAAATCAACATTTCAACAAGTCCCATTTATTCACTGGGTCTACTCTAGTTCTGACTAGCAATTGAATTTGGACATCTGCCTTGTTTTCACTTTCTGTCTTAATTCTTTTTACTAGTTTGCTGCTGTGCATTATGCTGTAAATCACTAGTCCTTTTTAATCTACTAAAATTATATATATCTGTAAATATCTGCACATGCCATTTTCTGGTACATAGGTTTATGCCAACTGAGTCTACATACAATTTATTCTGTGTCTTTGCAGCCCCCTAGACAATTGTGATGTCCATTATGGAGACATTTGGGCTGCGGCAGACATGCCACAGAATGATGTCAACCCAAATCCAGGAAGATGGCCAGAGAAAACCAACCTGAACCCAGTTTTAATCACACATTTCGACTGAATCCATAAATAACAAGGGTTAGGCTCTAGCCATACCAATAGGATTGCCAGCCTGAACATTAGGAACTCTCTACTGTGCAATCAGGAAACACCTTCCCCATAATTTCCACTTTCATTTTTAACATCTTTACATCATTTTGCGGGGGCAGCATTTACACTATTTACGCTGTCCCAGTTCAGTTCCTCATTAATATTCCCTGGGGCAATTTCTCTCTCCCTCCCTTCTCCTCTCTTTGATTCTTTCATTCTTGAGCTCATTTCTCACTGGCACTATTCATATTATTTCATCTTGAAATCACCCTATGACCCTATCCCTGTACTTTTTAAGTGCTATAATATTTTTCTTATAATAGGATGACCAGATGTGACCCATCTATTTTCAGCACCATGATCTCATGGCCACCCAGCCTTGCTCCCTCTTTTAGTTATGCTGTTGGTTCATCTAATTGTATGACCTGTTTCCTAGGCACCGTGTTGAGTAAATCCGATCAGTCCTAACATCTTAGGAGAAAGACTACCTTAATATTTAATATCTGTTATTATTTGGTACATAATGCTAGGATGTATATTTAATGTCTGAACTCACTCTAGGACAGGCAACTTATTAAAATTGTTATCAGACAATGATTTAAAAGAAGAACTGACTGAAACAAAAGTAACCTTAGCATTCCTCCAAACCAACAAATCTCAGCTCCGAATGACCTTTGTTATGGTAAGAAAAAGTATGACTAAAGCTTTAAGAAAGATGTTAGGGATATAAATATTCCAGTGCTGTGTTTCTTTGACCTGGCAGCCCACCATCAGATGTATAGGGACCGACTCTAGTTTGTCCCTTAAAAGAATGATAGATAGTATTAAGGGTCCTGAGATGGCATCCATCTTTTACTGCAACAACAGCTCCTGATCAGCTTCCTCACACTGCAGAACATAGTTCTTCTGGATAAATTCTGCCATACAATTCATCATCTATGTCATATTAGGAGCTGTTTTTATATAGTTCTAGATCACCAGCAACATTTATAAAATTAATTCTGTGGAAACTTTGGTGCAGAAAGTCACTTACCTGACATACAATGAGATATTTGCTTACATACTGCATGGTTTGTATAGATTTAAAAGAGGGAACAGAAATAAATCAGAAAAGATACCTATAGCATTGTATCTTTGAGGGACACAGGTCCAGCAAATATGTAGCCACAGATTCTTCCATGGCTGCTCCCAGATTGCTCCTAAAATAATCTCTTTTGCCATATAAGCAAGGGCTCCTGAATCTCAGTAGAGAGGGTGGTACCAGCTCCAGCACCCCCAGGCGTGCCCTATTCCAGCAACCTAAGAACAATACATGAGGATGCCTCTCCTTTCCATCATGTGCTCTGAACTGCCATCACCCCTGTGGGGAAGTTAGATGCCATTTCCATTGTACCAGCCTATATAGCTGCTTGTACTGCCAGGACTAGATAACAGGGTCCCTCATGCATGGAGATCTTGCTTTCCTATCTGCAGGGTGGGCAACCATAGCCTCAGTATATACTAAAGCCCTCTAGTGCATCTGAATGATGGGAATGGAATCTACTGCATGACTGCATACAATACTGAAGATAAACGTTGTGAATGCATACTGAAAGCCAAAAAACAAAATCACCACATGGCTGCATATTAACAAAAATTGCTTAGTCTGGTTTAAAATCTGCCAGTGTAGCTCCACAGAGACATTAGACAGCTGTCATGAATTGAAAGTAGTAAATAAATGTCAGTTTTTGCTTTCTGTAAAGTGGATGTTTGCAAATGGTATATTATGCTAATGTAATGTCCCCTTCACTGAATCATTGTCAAACAGTGCTTGAATGAGGGGTACAGAGGCGACAGTACCACAACCCCACTTTTGATTCCAGCTCAGCTGTCAAAAAAGAGTGAAAAATCCATGTTCACCGTCATCACATTCCATTTCATTTCAAATGCTTCAGACAACATAATGGCCTTCTTTCCACAAACCTTTTTAGATCAGGCAAATAGTTTTCTATTAAATTTTGCTGTGGTTGAGTGGATTGCACGGATCTCCCATTCCCCCTTTAAATCTGACCTTAATATTTTATTTATTGTTTAAGGGATAATGTTCATGGCAGAGGAATATATGAGGCAATAAATGGCTTGTGCAGGTAATTAAATGCTGAAGCAAAGCCGGGACTACTGATAACCATAAAAGCCATTTATTCTGACTGTACTCCAAAGTGATGTGTTGCAGTTATTATAGGAGAAAGGCAAGACTGAGTTCTGCCACAAGACTAAATAAGGAAAAGAATAACACAGGGCATTTATTGTGTTTGAGGGACTCAACTAGTGTTGCTTCCCCTCTCCCAACCCTTCAGAAGATCACTTTGAAGTCAGGCAGGAGACACACATGAGTATTATGTCCAGTCATTATATGGATTTTCATAAAGTCCTTGGTGAGTTTTAAAAATTAATAACTTTTTATGGTAGAACAAAATTGCAAATGTCATTATGACACTTTATTCTCCAAGCATTTCTTTTCCATTCAGCTTGTACCACAAAGTGTTGCTATTTGGCAGCTCTGAAGATGGTGGTACAATTAGAAAGAGTAATCCATAAAATCATCAGGCAACAAATGAAAGTATATTTTCCTCTTTACAAAACAGAATTGTCTTTATTATTTTATTTATTTATTTTTGCCAACCAAAGGGATACATCAAAAGCATAACAACTCTAGCAATTGTAGAGAGTGAAGCAATACTGCGGTTTTACAGAGCTCGAAAATATTAACTATTTTCGGACAGCAGCTCCCAAAATGCCCAGCCAGCATGGTCACTGGTGTTGTGGCATTTTGGGATCTGTCATCCAAAAAACTTTGTAATGCATATATAATACCCAACCAATTGAACAAAGTAATCTGAATGCCTTGCCCCAAATCCCTCAAAAGCAGTCAAACTTAATAACTTTAGAGAACCAGCACAGAGTAGTGGTTTGAGCATTGGATCATGGCCCTGGAGGCTAGGGTTTGATTGTCTGCTCAGCCACGGAAACCCACTGGGCAACCTTGGTCATATCATACACTCTCAGCCCCCAGAAAACTCTGTGATAGGTTCACTTTAGGGTTACCATAAGTTAGACGAAGGCACACCACAACAATAATAATGCAAAAGAAACCCAAATGGCAGTTTTCCCAGCCTAGTGAGTGACTCATTACACAGGTACGGAATGGAATGGAGAGGGAGACAGTATGCTCTTCAAAGCTTAGATGTCAGCTCAGTACTGGGGAAGAGAGCAAAAATTTACATGTGTAGTTTGTCTTACAAAACACATTTCTGAAGGCCAAACCACAAACAAAATGGGTGACCCATGATCAGTTTTAACACCAATTTGTATTTTGAAGCAGTTGTGAACATCAGTTTAAGAGGGTATCGGCAACTATATAATTCAAGCACTGTTAAAACCTACCTGATTCCATTCGTCCATTTTCATATTCTTCTGGGTTTTCTGAAGTGCTGTATTGTGGGAAAGGCTGGTTGCTGAAAAGATTGTCACACAATAAGCTACGGCAAAGCTTTTTGAGGAATCGCAAAACATAACCAATGCTGTTCACCACCGGCAGACTCAATAAGTGTTGTTTCCCATCAAAAGAAGCAGAAACTGGATGAGAAAAGGACAGGAATTAGGAACCTTGTCCACCATAAGCAATTGCGCACTTTTAAAACCAACTTAGGTTGTCTTAAAGGAGTGCCATTCCTTTAGTACCATGATTGAGTTTGATGCAACTTTTAAAAATTTGCTGATTCTGTGACTTCTTTGCCTCTGGGCCATCTACTAAATAATTATATGAAAGATGATAGTGGCAGAGATACATCATTTTGTTTGACTGTAAACCATCAGTGAGCAACATATGATCCATGGATGTATGTGCTCTCCCCACCCAATTTTGCAGCTGCTGATGCCCCTAGAAACCACCAGCAGGATGCACACACAGAGACAAACATTTTCCACTTAAAAAGTGGAGAATCACATGCTTGGAACCTCCAGGAAGTTCAATTCTCTTTTAGAATGAGACGTTTGCCCACTTTGTTTTGTTCAAAAATAAGGGTCGGTTTTGGGTGGAGGATAACAAAGCATTTCTTGTTTCATTACTAAGGGTGGTTACAGCAACCCAGTCGTCTCAAAGGAGAATATTCCTGGAACCACCAAACTGGTCCACCCTAGCCCTAAATAGTTCCTAGAAAGAGGCAATCCTGGATTTCCTTTCCAGGGCCACAGTGTGGATCATCTCCAAGGTTACATACAAACTTTGCTCTTGACTCCTTCCTCTATGTTGGCTTAAATCAAATCACCAGACTTGGAGAAAAACTGTAGTCTGGACAGGGTTTCCTGCCAATCTGGTACATAGCACTAATTCACACAACCACATTGGGGTATTTTAAGCTGTGTGTGTACAAGTTGCATGGTGATCCCATGGATTTCATAGGGTTTTCTTCATCAAGGAATAATCAGGGGTGGTTTTGCCAATTCCTTCATATGAAATGGAGCCTATTGCACTCAGTATTCATTGGCAGTCTCCCATCCAAGTACTAACCAGGGCTGACCCTGCTTAACCTCCAAGATTAGATGGGATCTGGTGCTTTTAAGGTATTTAGGTAACCTACCTTCTATGAATCACAGAATCATAGAAATGTAGAGTTGGAAGAGACCACACGGGCCATCCAGTCCAACCCCCTGCTATGCAGGAACAACCTCAAAGCAGTCTCGACAGATGGCCATCTAGCCTCTGCTTAAAAACCTCCAAGGAAGGAGACTCCACTACACTCCGAGGCAGCAGATTCCACTGCTGGACAGCCCTGACTGTCAGGAAGTTCTTCCTGAGGTTCAGGTGGAATCTCCTTTCCTGCAGCGTGAATCCATTGCTCCTTGTCCTGGTCTCTGGAGCAGCAGAAAACAAGCCCTCTCCTTCCTCTACATGGCATCCCTTCAAATATTTAAACATGGCTATCATGTCCCCTCTTAACCTTCTCTTCTGCAGACTAAACATCCCCAGCTCTCTAAGTCTATCCTCATAGGGCATGGCTTCCAGGCCTCTCACCATTTTGGTCGCCCTCCTCTGGACTTGCTCCAGCTTGACCATGTCCTTCTTGAATTGGGGTACCCAGAACTGGACACAGTATTCAAGATGAGGTCTAACCAAAGCAGAGTAGAGTTGTACCAGTACCTCCCTCGATCTAGACACCATACTCCTGTTGATGCAGCCGAGAATTGCATTGGCTTTCTTGGCTGCCATATCACACTGCTGACTCATGTTCAGCTTGTGGTCTATTAAGACTCCTAGATCCCTTTCACATGTACTGCTATCCAGCCACGTGTCTCCCATCCTATATTTCTGTATTCCATTTTTTCTACCTAAGCGTAGGACCTTACACTTCTCTCTGTTGAATTTCATTTTGTTAGCCTTGGCCCAGCTCTCCAATCTGTCCAGGTCATTTTGAATTTTGATCCTGTCCTCTGGCGTATTAGCAACCCCTCCCAATTTGGTGTCATCTGCAGATTTGGTGAGCATGCCCTCTATTCCTTCATCCAAATCGTTGATAAAAATATTGAACAGCACTGGGCCCAGGACAGAACCCTGTGGCACCCCGCTAGTCACTTCTCTCCAGGATGAAAAGCAGCCATTCGTGATCACTCTTTGGGATCGGTCGGTCAACCAATTACAAATCCAACTAACAGTAGCCCTGTCCAGCCCGCATTTTACTAGTTTCTTTGCAAGAATGTCTTGGGGTACTTTGTCAAAGGCCTTACTGAAATTGAGATATGCTACATCCACAGCATTCCCTTCATCTATCAAGCTAGTAACTCTACCATAAAAAGAGATAAGATTAGTCTGGCATGACTTATTTTTGAGAAATCCATGTTGACTTCTCGTGATTACCACGTTGCTTTCTAAGTGATTAGAAACTGACTGCTTAATGATCTGCTCCAGGATCTTTCCGGGTATTGATGTCAGGCTGACTGGGCGATAATTATTTGGGTCCTCTTTTTTTCCTTCTTGAAGATGGGGACAACATTTGCTGTCTTCCAGTCTGCTGGAACTTCTCCTGTCCTCCAAGATTTCTCAAAGATTATAGCAAGCAGTTCCGAAATGACCTCTGCCAGCTCTTTTAATATCCTAGGATGCAATTCATCTGGCCTTGGAGACTTGAATTCATCCAGTGCGGCCAGGTATTCCTGTACCACCTCTTTACCTATTACATGCCTTATTTCCCTTGCTTCCTCACCTGCTCCTCAACTGCCAGGTTGAGTGCTTGTATCCTTTTGGGGAAAAACTGAGGCAAAGAAGGTGTTAAGTAGTTCTGCCTTTTCTCTTCCCCCTGTGAGTAATTCACCATCTTCTCTGTGCAGTGACCCTGTCGTCTCCTTCTTTTTCCTTTTGCTGCGGACGTATTTAAAAAAGCCCTTTTTATTGTTTTTAATGTCTCTGGCCAGCCTAAGTTTGTTCTGTGCTTTAACCTTTCTGACCTCCTCCCTACATCTCTGGGCTACTTGCTTAAATTCTTCTTTGGTGGTTTCCCCTTCTTCCATTTCCTATACATGTTTCTCTTAACACTTAACTCAGCTGAGAGTTCTTTAGTCAACCATTCTGGTTTCTTCAGATGCCTTCCATTTTTCCTCCTTGTTGGCACAGTTTTAGACTGTGCCTTCAATATCTCCTTTTTAAGGAACTTCCATGCCTCCTGAACTCCTTTCCCTTTCACTATTCTTGACCACGGAATTCCAGCCAGCAGCTCCCTAAGTCTACAGGAGTCCACTTTTTTAAAATCTAAGATGAGTGTTTGGCTACCCTTATCTTCTCCTTCCCACTGGATGCCAAATTCCAATAGGGCGTGGTCACTCTATGTAGTCTATGTATGTAGTTGCTGTTTACACAAGTGACAAAATAACAAGGGACTGCTTATTGCTTTTTGCTTTGCATTTTTAAAAATAGACGAAGCAGAGTGATTGACACTAGTTCACACTTCCATGTATGTGCATGTCCCTTAAAGTTGCCTGTCAACTTATGGCGACCCTATGAATTTGATAGGAGTTTCTTCATCAAGGAATACTCAGAGGTGGTTTTGCCAATTCCTTCCTTTGAAACAAAGCCTACAGCACCCAGTATTCCTTGGCAGTCTCCCAATCCAAGTACTAACCAAGGCTGATTTTGCTGAGCGCAAAGTTCAGGCGGGATCCAAAGCCTTTAGACTATTGTGAGGGGAAATACAGTAGACTGGAAAAATCCAAAAAAATCTTACAGTGTACGGTGAAGAACAAGATCTACACTCCATGTACAAAACCAAGTGCATTTGCAGCTGAATCTTTTTGTGAATGTTTCTTCAACACTGTGGGACAGGATCTTCCACTGTACATAAAGGGAGCAGGCGACTTTAGGCATCCCAGGGGAGGATCTGTGGCATTCCACTAACACCACTATTACCTGCTGCCCCTTCCCAGTGTCTGCTTTCTGAGGTTGCTGCCTCAATCTGTCTAATGGTAAGGCCAGCCCTGGGGGAAATTGCCCCTAAATTAATTATACTAGATGAAGCGCCATATATATTCAAATGTTTGGGCCCAGATCTGAATGGAAATGAATTAACATTCATCATGCAGCACTCTTCAGCCTATTGCTTGTCCTGTCGTAGGCTTACAGAAGTCTATTCTGTCTTTTTAGGTTGGTTGGAAGTTGTTATTGTTGAACTAACATGTCTTAGATCAGAGTTAGTAGAGGTGATCTCTGTGCTTTATACTTTTGGCAAAGAAAACCAGTGATCTCAATAATATGCATATTGGTGCTTCAGCTTAAATCTAAGAAGAGAACCCAAGCCAAATGAATCTTGAGCATGAACCCATAAGGCTATCATCTTATATTTAAATTAAACTAATTTAAATTAATGCCCATACAAGAAGAAAAGAGTGAACCTTATTGGGCACAACTGCTTAGCATGTTTTCAGAAATTAGCTCAAAAAATTTCTGGAACATGTGCCGCCTTTTGTTTCTTTGAATAGAGGTGAAAACTGGGAACAGAGTGCCTCAGGGGGGAATTAATGTGGAAATAGGATATAATTAAATGTTGCACAGCAGGAAAAAGCTTGGGGTTGCACAGCATGGAGAGTCCCAGTGATACATCAAAAATATTATTACTACAGCAGGAACAGGATTCTCCAGATCTGTCTTCCACAGAAGATGCTGATCTTCAAAAGCATTTTTTCTGCACATTTATTTTAACAAGATCACTTAAAAATTAACATCTTTTATTTCCAAGTTGTTCTGTAAGTGTGAACGACAATTTGTGGATCAGGTTTTTTTAAAAAGGCATAGGAGAACGTAGAGCAATTTCAGGTATCAAGGAATAAACATGAGGAAGTGTGACATAGCCCCACTTCTGCTCCTTGCGTACTTCCATCATTCTCCTCACATGGAGAGTGACCTTCTGAAGGTGAGAATCTTCTCTGTGGGTGGAGTCTCTGAAAATGATCCCAGATGCAAAAACAGTCAGCTTTCTAGATCATGTGGAGAACACCAACAGACAGAGAAGGCTCTCTTCCTCAGAAAAGTCACTCTCCTGGGATCTGAGTGATGGAAATTCAAAGAAAGAATTGGGCTGGCATACTTCCCCTTGTCACTTTTTTCCCCTCTTTTGTCAGAAAATTAAAAAAATAGTATCTTAGCTGTTTACATAATATTTTGATTCTTTAACTAGAAATGTGACATCAAGTACAGAAGTTAAGGAGATTTTGGCAGATACCTTGTTCCATCTATCTCAAAGAAATGAGAGCTTCAAAATGAGAAAAAGTAGTGTGGTGCCTTAAAGATTAGCAGATTTATTATGGCAAAATCTTTTTATGGCTCAGAGTTCACTTTATCACACACATAACATGTTAACAGCTGGCAGGTAGGGATATGCCAGGATGCAGAGGGGAAAATGTTAACAATGAGATCAAACAGAAACGAAATGGGAGGAAAATGCAACCCATGACTATTATGTTCATGTTTTAAATACACGCACAGTAGGAAAAATGTCTTTTCAGAACTGCACTAACTAATGATTACTTGTCACTTCATATAATTATTCACCTGGTTATCAATTGTTACTTCACTTTCTTGTCAAAGCAATGCGGAGAGGGACTAAACAATGCAGAAGAATTTCTGGAAAAATGTCTTTGCTTCCTAATGGAACTCCTGGCCCCAAGTTTCAGAACCTGCCTCTGAGAAAGTCACTAACCCACTGAGGTTAACTTGTTGACAATTTGTTAAAATTGAACAGTTCACCCACCAAAATGAAATTAATTTATTAATTAATTTGTTATAAAAACAATTCCATTACTAAATATGACCCACAATGAATTAAAATAGTGAAAAAAATGTTAATCATTGCCCAAAGTTAATGTCATTGAATGTTAATGATGAAAATACAGACTTTTTAAATCACTGCTGAAATTTTTCAAACATAAGGGTTTACAGATAATTTTTCATCAATTATTTCCAAGCCCTGTGGCACAATGATGCTGCCCTAGCTGATGGGTTGGTGACACTGATTTCTCATTCGGCAATCCAGTTCTTTTTCTCTTTGGTTCTAATGCAGCAATACTACGAATGATAAGACTTGGGAATGGAATTTCATACAAGACACAATTCAATATTTAATGTTCAAGTACTAATTTAACCACTTCACTGTTCCAAAAAATACAGAATAGAACGCAAGGCAACCTGTTCTATGAAGACTAATACATTAGAATGCAAGTTGGTGTGTTATATTTCATGAAAAAAGCCAGTTTCATCCCCAAACGTGTCTCCAAAGGAGCCAAGGAAGCAAAACACAATGTAATGAGATTTTTAAATTTTAAGACAGCAGCACCTGAAATTTGGTATCCATTCTTTAAAATGTAAACATAGTTCCAATGTCTGAAGATCAGCTCATGCCCTACAGTTGTTTTCAAGGGCGCAGGGGAAAATTCAAAACAGACTATAATGCAACATCTGAAGCAAAGCCCCCAATCTATCAGTGATTTACTTTTTTTTATGGAATAAAATGAAAGATCATTTCATGCCTTCCAACATTTCAAGGAAGAAATCTGGGAAACATATGGCCAAGTAACATTAGAGTGTGATTAAGGCCCTTTCCTCATGGGGGGGGCCGAAACGGGGCCGCGCACGCAGGGGCGGAGCTTACCTGCGAGCAGGTTGCTCCGTCCCTCTGAAAAGTGAGGATCCGCCGTTCCAAACGCCGTCGAATTTCGGTGGCACTCGGCGGCGCTCAGCGGCTCCCGGCGGCGCCCAAAATGGCAGCCGGCGGCTTCCGGCGGCGCTCCGCCAATTAGGACAGAGCGCCAACCGGAAGCCCGCCCCCGGGCAGATCTGCAGGGGCGCGCTGCCGCGTCTCTGCGGTTCTTGACCGGGGGCTGCTACGGGGCAACGTGGGTAAGTTTTATAAAAACCACTTCTGAGGGTGGTTTTTATAAAACTCACAGCGCCACCCCCGGGTCTGCGCTAGAACAGTTTGAGGTTTAGAACCTCACTTTTTTTAACTGCTCTAGCGCAGACCCTGGTGAAGAAGACCTCCTGGAGAGGTCGCTCTAGCGTGGGCAATATGCCCATGTGGAAATGGCCTAAGATGGTAGAAGTTATTAGTGAATAAAAACACACAAACTAGAAGCTGGAGCAGTTTGCTTTTGCCTGATCATGCTGAGAAGGCCAAGATTCTGCCTCTCTTGTCCGCTCCCCCCACTCCCCGCTAAGTTTATTGAGGGCAAACTACTTTTGCAACTGGAACACAGTTTGCAGCAACTGAAGGAATATGAAGATGAAGGGAGAAAGTGGAAGAAAAGAGAGAAACTGGAATATTTTAAAAGGAGCTTGAAAAATAGGAAGGGAGAGGATTAATCTGCCAGAGCAGGATAGCTGAGGGAATCCTGTTTCAAGTCTGGTGGCATTTTCCTTTCATGAACAGAGATGATTTTGTCAAAAAGGACTTTCTCGTTCTTTTACCTGACACCATTTCACCTCCGTAGCCCTGCTTGACAAGTGAGAAGACTGTCTTTTGCTGATGTGCACAGTCAATGCAGGCCTGGACTGCCTGTTGTAGCACCATCGAAGGCCGTTCTGGTCCAAAGTGGTCTGGGAGTTGCTGCACTTTCTTCCGCTCGAGGTAGGGCCCCACGTTTCCTTGCTTGTTGACATAAATGCAGACTGCAGACAGAAAAAAAAATCACTTACGTTCAAAAGAGGTCTACTAAAAGGCTTCACAAAATTAAATCACTTTCATATGTGGCTGCATCAACCTGAAAAAACAAAAAAAACCAAACAAACAGCAATGACATGTGTGAGCAACCTTTCTTTTTTAAAATGCAATACCCTATTGGTTTCGACCCCACAACCTGCTGACATGTGGCTCCCAACAAATAACCTGTGAGTGAATACAGTTCTTGTCAAGTTAGCAATATGTATTTCCAAACAAACAGCAGCCAGTGTGAAATTCTCTGATGGTGGATTTCAAGGGGTAGTCCAAAATATATCTATGTTTTTAGAATACCAGCAGTTTTGTTTCAATTTTCGTGCAACTAAATATGGAGAGGAGAGAGAGAATCGCATTTACTGTTGCTTAATTTAAAAAGGGTAATTCTAGAAGTCTTACATTTCCAAGAGTGTATTAAAATGAAACGCACAAGGAAAAAGTCAAGATTGGACCCCTGTTGAGTAATTGCCCTTTTGATCTTGTTGTTATTTATTGGCCCATTTTGGATGCTTCTTTATAGTTCACGGGAGCCAGCGGAAGAGATTTTGTGTCTGCTTTACATTCCACATCCTCTGTGTTTAAAAACTGTCAGCAGACCACATTGCTAAAAGGAAAGAAGAACATCAATCTAACTTTTACATGTTAGATTCACAATTAATTAAATGTTTGCAGCACTATTGTCCTAACTATTATACGTATCAGAACATTTCTCTCTGTAACTGTGATTTAAGCACCTAACTTTGAGCGCTAGATATCCCTTTGTGATATCAAATAATTTGACCGTTCTGTGGCACCTTGGCTTATAATGTTTGCCACAATCCTGAGAAAAACAGTCACAAGGAAGTAGCTGTTAATGATGGGAATTACAACTTCCTCTCCTAGGCGGGCATATCAAAGTTTGGATTGTTATCTGGGATCTGGATGCTATTCCTTTCATCTCACAAGATACCTGATTCGCACCCATAAATAACAGATTGACATTTGGGATGTGTGATTGATATGTTTTGTTCCACTTCTAAGCCTTTTGGTGCATTTCAAAAAGTTAACTTTGATCTCAGAGTTTATGACATGAGTCACGGGCATAAAAACCCCTGATTGTGACAATTGAGTGGGCCGCTTTTCAATGTCATCCTGTCCTGCTACCAGTTTACACAGCGAGCTCCAAGGAAATTCCATTTTCTCTCCATCTCCTCAGGACTTCTGAACAGGTTGTATTGCTTATTCCTGACTTCATTTCTATTTCCTATTTCTTATTTAGTTAGTGTGTGATTGTTGTCTTATTTGTTTACTGTTCAATAAAACATCACGTGGTTTATTCTGATTTGTTTTGTTCACTGATCTGACTCCGTAGACATAGAGCTTAAAAGGTCCTAATAAGTTGCCCTCCCTCTCGTAGCTAAACAGTGCTCTAAGCTAATTTTCCCCACAATTTGACAGCTTTTGGGAATCCCCTTTAGGGAGCCCCGACAAGGAGGGTAACATCTCTCTCTGTCTCTCTCTTAAAAAAAAAAAAAAAAGCAGGGAGGATAATAACAGAGATTCCAGCGTTTCAGGGACTTATCGGTGGGTGGGTGTGTTTGCTTATCACAGACATGGTCTAAATCAGTCTAAAATAAGACACATTATTATTGCTGGCTGCAAGCTTGCCACTGTTGTCATCACTCAGAACATATAGCATTACCCTGTGACAGAAATCAGATAGGTGACAAAAGAAATTATAACAGAGCAAAGGACGTAGATGATGGCTGTGCAATGTTCAGGATAATATACCGTTAGTATCACCATAATGAAAATCTAGTGCCTGAAGTGTTAGCAACCGCTCAGGCTGAACAATAAAAAGACTCATAGCAATCTATTCTGAGTAAATAGGACTATAATGGCAATAATAGTTAGCATTACATAGCACTTTAAGCCATCAAAAGGCCATACAAACAAACAGGGGAAACCATTACAAGCATGAACAAGGAACACAAACAGCATTACAAAGGTCTGGTGACAAATTTATTAATACAAAATGGCACAGACTTTACCTTATGCCCAGAGCATGGTGTTTCCTAATTCAGAGTTAGTATGTGATTTGTTTATGTGCGCAGAGGTTCTACTTTACTGTGTTCAGTCTAGGTAACTTTAAAATGAAATTGAGAATGGAAAGGTGAGTGAAAAAGGAATCTGGATAGATTGCCAGCAAGCAAATGGATCACCTGCCTTTATCCATTAAAACAATAAAACTTTGCATTTTAAAAGGCAATTGGTCAACTTGTTTTTGCATCGAGAACCTGTTGAAGGATAGGAGGGAAACCCCCCAAAGAAATGCATAGATTTTTTGAAACAGAAAACTCATTTTGACAGATTATTGATTCCACATACCTGTGAGGGCTTGTGGGGCTGCTGAATTGGGTATTGTAGCTGCATCCTGTGGAATTGAACTAATATCAGGTTCTGGTGTGCTTCTCGGTGGGGAGATTGCTAAAGGAGTCATTAGAACACGAGATTTCAGCTGGAAGACAGAACCAATTTAGGTAATGAAAACACATACGGGATCTGTTCTATTACACTACATCTCTGAGCTCTTTGTACTCCCACACTTTAGCAAATTGCTATAGTATCACATTTGCTGTAGACCCATTAATGCTTCAGAAGAAAATAAGATGTTACTTGCATTATGCATTAACATTTTATGCTGTAAAGTGCAAAATATTATGCAATTCATACAAGTTATTTACATCATAGTAAGGCACTATTCATATATAGCTTATTAAGAATATACTTTGGAAGTTTAAAAAAAATCCATAGAAATGAACACTGGGATTTCAGGTTCTTTCAATGCTATAAAATTCCCACTTAAATCTGACCCTTAGCTGGAGCATGTATCAATCTTGAAATGAACCATTAAATCATTAAGATTGTACCTACATTTACACTATTTTAGCTGCAAGTAAATGGGTCCCTTAGGTAATAAGAGCCAAAACCCTTTTCGATCAACAGGCATAATTATGTTGCTGCTGCTAGTGGCATAGGTAACAGCAAGACCTCCCCCCAAAAAGGGGGTGCCGAGATCAGCAGCAGTAAGGAAAGAAGCGGAAATGTGGCACCAGGAAAGAAGGCTGTGACCTGCAAGCCACCTATTTGTCCACTGCATCGCATGACCTCTGGAGGTAGGGGTTCTCAGAGCATCAATGTCTTCTGAGGAGGATGATTTGGGAAATTGTTTATTCCATGGCAAAAGTAATTGTGTTTGTTTTTTTGTTCTTGTTCTTTTTGTTCTTTTTAAAATATTTTAATTAAAATTTTATCAACATTTTCCAGAACAAACACTACAAACAAGTATATATATGAAAAGAAAAAAACCACAGAAAAAAGAACAACACCTAAAGACAAAGATATACCTATGGGTTAACATATGAATTAAAAGGTAACAGGAGGAAGGAAGGAAGAAAGGAAGGAAGGAAGGGAGAGAGAGGGCCTTCTCCCTTCCTCTGGGTAGAATATAACCTACCCCCATTCCAAGCCTATCAAAACAGGCAAAAGAAATCTAACCTTTTCGTTTTCCTCCCTTCCTCGCCATTCCAAATTTCATTGGCAGCTTTTTTTCTAATGGGTCTCAGGGCAATAGGTGGTTGCTGGTTCCCCTTTCCTCACCCTCATACATGTATTTATTTAAATTTAAATCACTCCATCCGACTTATTATTGGGAAGAAACAGTGCATGATTACTTTAGTTTTGGGGGGTTTTTTAAACTTAAAAACAGTCAAGAGTGGACAAGATACCTGAGCCCACCTGGCTGCCTTTCAGTCAATATCTTCTCAGTTCCTGTACTGCTTTTTATCCAGCCAGGACTCGGCATCTAGCTGGATTTTAAGTGAACAGGACTGCTGCTTCTTTTTACTGATCTGTTTTTAACCGCACATTAATCTCTTTTTATATTTTAATTGTATTGAGGGTTTGTGTGGTTTTCACTGTTATCAACCACCCTGAGTGCTGGTGTTTGACAAAGAGGTAGGATGTAAAGGTAGTAAATAGGCTATGGAAAGTTCTATGAATGTGGCTCTCTTTATTCTTTTCAGTATCCAAATTCAAATGGTTTCGCACAAAGATAAACAACTGTAAAACATCTTCCAACTGTCCCAATTTGGTAGGAAGAGTCCCAGTTGATTCTCTGTCATCCTGCCTCTTCAGCTACTTTCAAAATGTACTAGTTTCTCTTTCCTCCCCTCACTTTCCCTCCTTGTCTTTTAGGCCATTTCCACACCAGCCGGTTCTAGTGCTATTATTCCACTTTCAACCTCCTATGGAATCCTGGGGCTTGCAGCTTAGGGAGGGGGCCCTCCTTAAACTGTAAACCCAAGGATTCCATAGGAGGTTGAAAGTGGAATAATAGTACTAGAACAAGCTAGTGTGGAAATGACCTTAGTCTCCTTGAGTTGGTGCAAACTGTGTTTGCACTTAGCAGTGGGAGAAGAGAAGACAATGTGGAATCTTGTTCTTCCCAGCAGGTTCAGGCAAAAGCAAACTGCTGCAGCCTCTGCTTGTGTGTGCACTCTATGTCATTAATAACGTTTGCCACAACCACCACACTGTAATGTTGGTTGGACACTTGTGATCTAATTGTCATCTATGAAATGGTGGAGGGTATGCTCTGGCTGTCCTGAGAGTTTGGGCTTGCAGTTCTCATCATTGCCTATGCTGGCTAGGGTTGATGAGAATTATATGCCAAAAGGACCTTGAGGACCACAGTGCCTGTCCCCATTCAGAATGACATACAATATCCTAAGTGCCAGTTCTGAGAGATCACAGTGACATCAGGGTATAACTATGGGGAAAGGAGCAAAATGATGGCATTGCCCAACTCAGTAAGAATGCAGTCCCCACACCTGAAATTTTCCTTCAATCCTGAACTTTCTAGCACTGCGGAGAGTAAGACATTGAAAATCAGTCATATCTAGAACTTTCATAGTTTCTGCATTTGCATTCTCTTGATAAATTTGCTCTTCTTCTTTGTGTACCTATACAGTATTTTTAAATGTCTGGCTGAAGTTTTACATTATTTCAATACTAGAACCTAGAAAAAGAAAATTTCAGGGGGGTGGCAGCAGAATTCTTATTTGATGGGGGCAATGCCCCCATTTTGCCCCTGTCCAAGTGTCAGTCTTCCTGGCAATGATAATGAATATTCCTGAAATCAAATGGCAATTAGTTATTTCATAGTTCACATGAGATATTTGAGCTCCTTTCTTCTCAGGTTAAAAGCTACATCACAGCATTGCCCAAACTTGGAACAATTGTGAGACTGAATTCCACATTTGATTCAAGATGTGTGAAAAAAATTAATTCTCTTTTCCCATGTATGGCAAATGGATAAATTAATGATACTGCAGAAGAAATACACAGAGAAAAATGTATGAGATAGAAGAACGCCTGTCATTTTTTTTAAATGAAATGTTGCCATCCAGGAGCTCTTTCATACACCAGACTGTACTTTAAAAGAAGAGTAATCTCTGAACACTATACTAAACAGAGAACAAGATATGACAACAGAAGTTCAGACAGTGTGAAAGTAACAGGCTTTGACAGTTCAGGGTTAAACACTATTATGGAGAAGCAAGGTGTCCAAGAACCCCAAAACAAGGCTTTTAAAATAGTAATACTTTAGGAAGAGTTTTGGTCCTGCTAACAATTAGCGACACACTCTAAAAATAGACCATGAGAGCTTCCGAAAGATCCTTGTAAAACCAGCTAGCTACTTAGAGCATTCATTGGATCACAGAAGTGACCTATATCCATCACAATCGATCCCAGACTGTATCGTATTGTGTGCTCCTCTAGCCATAGGTCAAAAAGTGAGATATAAAAAGAAACAAAGGCACATCCTGTTCTCCTTCTTTCCATTCATATGTAATACTAAGCTACGGTTTGGAGAAATGCTTTGGCCCTTTCACCTCTAGTGGCTTCTGAGCATCTCAGGAGGCAACAGGGCAATGTTCTCTCCTGGCAGAAACAGCTTTTGTTACGGCTCTCATCCTCCCCACTGTCCCAGCACTTGTCGTCCTTTTCAGACTTATGTCAGTCTTTGTTTTTAAAAGAGACTCAGCGAATTAGAAAACATAGTACAATGATATACATTTTTATTATTATACTTTACATAATGCTCCCTATGTAGTGAAACTGAGATAGAGACCCATGGTTTTAGAAAAAAGATTTATTGTGCACAATGTCCCAGTGAGATCCTTTCTCAAAAGTCTGGGCCCCGCCTCTTTACATTCAAAGCAATTTTATACATCTCCAGTGCAAATACATCACATGTTCAAGGAAAGAAACTGATGAGTACAGAGGTTCTCACCAGTGTGTCTACAAAATGTTGTGAATCTTCTGTAACGCTGCCGAGAGCTAGCACGTCAAGCCAAACTGATAACATTCCATTACACAAAGTTCCCTTGTCTCCTTTAAACACAGTAGGACTTCAATTGCAGAGGAAATTAACTGCTTTTCTCAACTGCTTTTCCCTCACACCCAGAGGTCATCTGGCCTGACCCGAAACTGTCTCCACCACACCTATTCCTAATAAGAATAATCATAGCACCAAAATACTAGCATAATTTACTAAGAATAATGATTCCAAGGGAGACCAGTCAAAACTATTGTTTGTCGTGTTGTGCATCGGTCCCAATATGCATCAGTCACTTTGCCAGCCCTCCTGTAACAGTGGCCATCTACTGGATATGATTGTTCCAAAATTCCCATTGCTAATTCCCCCATATAAGTCCACTTGAGAATATGTAACCCCGTGCAGGATTCCGGCCATCACCATCATCAAAGAAGCAATTGTACAAATGCAAACAAATGAGAAGAGGCTTGCTGTCCAAGGTTATGCTCTTTATGCTCTATGAGAATAAAAATGTTGTTGGAGAAAGAACTACATATTTCTATTTAAGTAAGTGCCTACAATATAATTTGTAAAATAAAGTCAATTGATTATTTTTTTTCTTCTATCATCATCATCATCAATCAATCAATCACAATTGATCCCATTCATTTATTTATATAATACCATCACGGTACATGGTACATGGCAATTTACAAGTAAAAGGACAACAAAGCAGTTCCTTTCCCTCAGGTTTACAATCTAACTAAGACATGACCCAAAAGGAAAAAGGGAGGCCAGTGTGGGAGGGGATTAAGTCCAACAGATACTGCCTCCGCTTCTGGGCCTTAGCATGATGCTGCCACATCTGCCTTTTCTTTCTGTCCTTCTGAGGACATAATAGTGGCAATTGGGATGCAGGGACAGCCTTTCATTTGCTTCTGGGCCTAGCCCTGTTGGAGCTGTGTCTCCTACTTCTTGAAGAATGAACGGATGGCACTTAACATCTGTCACACTGTTATTTTAATAAGGTACCTGCAGATGAGTGCTGAAGATGTTGCGGGGAAGCATGAAAGGTTGTACCTGTATATGCCGTTTTTCCCTCTGGAGCTCCAATTCTGGCAAGAGGTGCTTGCCAAAATGCAGATAAGCACTGACCAAAATACAGAACTGTCTCCTGCTTTAGGTATTTTGTCTCTGTTTATAGGAACTAATGAGTCACTGTTGGATATAGATATGGTTAGGTTTGGATGACTAGTGGCAAGATTGATTATTGGGCAAAACTGGATATGTCTCATTGCTTTCAAAGCAGAAGACAGATTCTGGTCCTTATGGAAAAGCATACTTCATAGATGCAGTCTTTTAAAAATGAAGACAGATATAATGGTAACCTTTAGGCAATATGATACCCATTTATTTCATATGCAACAGAAACCCAGATGACTTTCACATTCAATCTCTCACAGTGATCTCTGGAAGCTATGATACATTAAATTACACAGCTTTGGAATTTAATATAAGGTGCTACCTATTGTATTTCCCTGAAAAGACTTGTAAGTGCTTTATTACATGTAATCTGATGTCACTGGGTCAGTTTATTTTTCTTTGTATTAATTTAAAATTACATTTTTAAAGTGCGGGAAGACTCTCATACGTAATGATAAAGTATGGTTCAGCATTATGTTTGAATGGCCGCTGTCAGTTTCAATATATCATGAGCTTTTGTCAACTCCTCTTCTGAAGCAATCCTTCTTAGCTAGGGTGGTTAGGCTGCATCCCAGAGAATGCCATGGTACCTTTAATTTCCTTGAGGGTCAAGCTAGATATTAAAGAGAATGCTTGGTTCCTTGCATTACCGGTTTGCCTCCCCAAAGACTGGCGCATGTAACTCAAAATTGTATGCTTCAGTAATCAGACTTGCAAATTGAGCCCATTTTTGTTTTCCAACGACTAATCACACACCAATGGATGCTAAATGCAAGCTACACAGGTGAGAAAGATACACTATAATGACAAACAGGTATCTTTTACCATTTGACAGACCACCTCTGCAAAAAGAAAAAAAAATGCACTAAACATATTGACCTCAAGTAAATTTCAGCTTCCCCTATGTGTTTCTCCCTTGTCCTGAAACTTCCATCACTACTGCTAGAGCAAGTGGAGCTCTGTACAAGCGGAAAGCAGCCAGCAGTCCTTTTCTTAATGTTAGTAGAGCCATTTCCTCCTTCCTTCTCTTATCAGTCTGCCTCCCACTGCTGCATCTCAGTATTTGTGTTCAAATGCTGTGGTATCTTTTGGGTCCCATATCATTGGGATGATAAATTTGCTCCAGATTTTAGTCTGAACTTTAAAGAAACTGTCCGTATTGCTGGTCCTGTGATCAGAATAGGGCTCAGCACAGAGTTACAGCTCAGGCTAAAATGTGGAACAAAGTCACCATCTCACTGAAATGCTAATGCTGTTCAAATGTATATATTCCATAGGTGGTCATTCTTTTGGGAGAAAAATAGTCCTCCATAATGGGGCTCAGGCACTGGCGAGCAAGGAGCAAATGATCAGCCCCAGTGATTGGTGGAGGTGGCCATATTCTGCAATGAGGTTTCTTGCAATACCCTGGGCCAGTCTGGACAACAATATGTCAGGAGTCCAGCAGAGCCCTGGCTTATTGGTAACAAACATCATGCTGATCTACACTGTCTATGGTTCCCATTTGCAGTGGAAGCAAACATTGTCTACACATGGGCATTTCCTCCTTTGTCTCCCCAAAAACTGGGGAAAGAATCTAAGGTTTGTTTTAGATTTGCTTCTCTGGGTTGCTGCAAGAGGAATAAACAAAAGAGCAGGGACGTGCCCACATTCAGACAACACAATAAACAAACTCTGAAGTATAGCTTTGAAGCAAGTTTACCCACTCCCACTGTGAACGTCACATGAGTGACAAGCTGGAGTTCCTGCATTTTTCTAGTTTATCATGTTGTCCAAACTGAATGTCTGTCCCCTGCTATTTCTAATTTAATAAGGAACCATTCTGTCCTTCAAGGGTGGTCTTACAAAACTGATAAACGGTGTACACTTCTCAACACAAACCAGGGACTACTGCGGAATGTCTACACAGAAAGCCACATACTGTATTTCATCTTATTTTTCCCCATCAGTTTCCTGTCACTGCCTGACAACAAAATTTATGCCCCTATTTATTACCCATTAGAAAGTAATATGATGACGGATAACATGAAAAGGGACATTTTAAAAGTCAATTGTCTGAAATCTACATGTTCCGCAATACCTTTCCCTCCCACCCCTCTTTCAAATGCCATTCTTAGCACAGCGTGTAGAGGCCACAATGAATTTTTCAGAACAGAAATGTTCTGTATAGCTGCAGTTTGGGTACCTGAACGGTGTATACACTGGTACAACACCCTTTTGGAACAAAAGTTGCTGTAAATATATTTCACAATGCCTCCACAACTGTCATCATTGACACTGGGGAAAAAACCTACATGCAATTAACTCCCATTTGTATTTTCTATAAAAGCTACGAGATGCAATCTTTGGAAGACTTTAGAAATATTTCACAAGTTTAGTAGTATTTCTCGATTTATATCTGCAGAGTTGGCCAGTGCACCCATATAGAGGACCCCACCCTGTATTACACATGCGCACAAATACATGTTACTCCCCTGGAAAAACCCTATCCCAGGGTCTACAATTTTGATATTAAAATATGATTCAATGTACCTGAGAGGTCACCCAGATGGCCACATAGGCAGCAATGGTCAAAGGATCGAAAACTAGGTCAGGCCAGTAAAATCCCCAGTCACATAGGCCCAGAAGACCTCAAGATGTGTAAACCCACAATAAACAAAGGGTCCTCAGACCCGAGATGCCGACTTGAGGGGATTAGAGCGTCTGCCCCAAGTTGAGCAAATATTCCATCAGGCAAGGACCATTTACATGAAGTCACACCACAAACTAACACAGCCAAGGATCCTGAGACTTTGGCAACCCCTTGCAATCCCATCACACAAAGGAAATTGCCATGGTGGAGCTTCGTTATCGCTCTGACACCCATTGTTCTCCCTGGGAAAGGATTAGTCCTCCAGGTACTTTTCCCCCACAAATAGTCCCAGTTTTTGAGTGGTTCTTTGGATCACTCCCTGTCATACCAGCAGACTCTTGCTCCGTCCATTGAGTGATCCCCTCAGCCCTCTCCGTGCTGAGCCCCACTTCTCCGCTGCCTTCCTGGACCCAGGAGTTCAGGAAAAGGTGTAGTATTACCCCAACTGTACCGCTCCAATACTCCCCTATCCAATTTCCTCTTTTTTGTTTCTTAATAGCTCTTGGGTGTGTGCGTGCGTGATTGCATTGGTGCGTGAGACTTGCATTCAATAAAACCATTTATTGGACATTCTTGTTTGGTTTTGGCTTGGCCTAACCCCATAAAAACTGGTTAAAAAGACCCCGCTAGGTTACCCTGCCTTTCGCATTGCTATTGCTCGTGCTCTGGCTAGTTTCCATTCCCCATCACGTGGAGCACACTGAGGTGTCCCCCAAGGGACCTCAGAAATCAGGGTAACATACAGGAGCCTGTACATTAATCACATCCCTTTCACTCCCCTGCTAGCAAAGATCCACGTCTGTCTAAACCCAAGGGCTGCATCTTCATCTTTTCTCCACTTTCATTGTTTCCTGTTGTCAGGCTATAGGTGGGTCTCAATGCTGAAAGACCATATCTATCTTAGGGGTAGCTGCATAACCACCAAGTAACCTGATCTGGCTGAGACAGTCTCAGTTAATCCTCTATCAACGCACATCCCATAAAAACTGCTTTTTAAAATGTCCCAGTTTCTCTCTCTCTTCCTTCCACTTCCTCCCTTAGGCCTCGTTTTTTGTGTCCATTGCTGCAAACTGGGTTCAAAGTGCAAAAGTAATTTGCCCTTAGCCTTGCCCTCTCAGTAGGCTCAGGTAAAAGCAAATTGTGACAACTTCTCCTAGAATGTGTGTTCTTCCTTATTAACAACTTTTGCCATTTCAACCACATTCTGATGCTGATTGGCCACATATGTTCTGGTTTTCATATGTGACATGTTTGAGAGCATGTAGTTGCAATGTAGCCTAGCTTGAAACCTGTTTGCTGTCTTTACTGACCTATGTTAGTAGGCCATAATGGTCTGGACTTTAGTGATGAGACTGCTCAGGGATTCATCGATGTGATGGTGGCATGTATGACAATAGCACTGAAAATCCCCAGGCACTGCAGCTATTGGACTAGTATGGAAACCTGAACGTCCACTGAGTTGCACTAAAATGATCAGAAGAATGATGAGGGACATCTGTGATCTTTCATAGTGCACACATTTGGGAGAAAGGCATAAGAAACAAAAAAACAATAAGTACAACAATATCAAAATGGCGAGCAAAAAGGCCTACAAATGTTTAGTGTCAGGATAGTAACTGGGTAGGCCATGGGCCACTCATGGGGGCCCCAAATGTCCATCTTGGTCCCCCCCATAGTAGGAAAGAAATGAGCTTAAAAGCCCCAAAAGTACATGGCCCCAAAATCCTTCAGGAAGGACAAAACTTGCAATTTAAGGGCTTTTCAGGCACAAAATAGACATTTTTCAAAATGAGAATTGAGTTTCTAGTCACTTCTGGATTTTGAAAGAAGGGGTGGATACAATCTTCCAAGGTCCAGGGGGAGAAAATGGGATGGGATGGCACTCCAACCCTCAGTGGTTGTCCACGCTGATCTAGTGGATGAAAGTGGAGCATTGTATTAGAAAAGAGGCAGATCATAAGCAGTTATGGAGACCTAAGCCATTTCCGCACTAGGCTGTTACAGCACTATGATTCAACCGGCACCTCCCAAAACTGCAAACTCCAGGATTCCATAGGATGTTGAAAGTGGAATCATAGCGCTATAACAGCCTAGTGCGGAAATGGCCCTAGATGAGCCTGAAGGTGGGCTTTTCTAAGTGGGCTGAAATTAGTAGCTGTGTCTTGTGGGGAGAGTTCACTTCCTGTGGTATATACTGAATACATTTAATTTGAGCTGCTAAACCCAAAGAGAAAAAAAGGTGGATGTTTTTACTATATGTAGTAATGCTTCTTTAAAACCACAAGTTAACTGTCATGGGTGGGTAGGTTTACATATTTATTTAAAGTACTCGTATTGCATTTCAAGGTGAAGCTTCACCTAGGCAGTTCACACATAAGGACAATTAAGACATAAAATATTTAGAACAACTACTGCAATAAAAATCACTTCAGAAAGGATGGTATTACAAGCATACCCGAGTTAATAAAGCCTCTGACAAAGAAGGTCCTTTTTTACAAAGTCTTTTTATGCTCACTCAGCCCTTCCTGCTTTTCTTCCTCATCCTCTGACTAGCTGGATTTTTTTTTTTACCAGCACCAGCATTGGGAAGATGGTGAAGAAGTGCTAGAGAAACAGAGGCTTTTGGTGTTAGTTTTCAGTAGCACATGTGCAATAAACAATGCAATAAGGCTAGGGCTGATACAAAATGTCATTCTAATTTAGCAATTCGATTATAGACATGTGTGCCTGCCTACCAAAGGCAAGGTAAATAGCAGCTGTGCTGAGACCCCTTTACTGAGCATACAGAACAGCAAAACACAGTGAAAAGGGGAAAGCAGATAACGTACAGAGATAGAGGTCTGGACATCAAAATGGAAATCATAAGAAAGATGGAGTCTGGTGAATGGAAAAAAAGGCAACCCTGGATGCATTTTGGAAGAAGTTTTAAATCTGTCTCAAGTAGATTCAACACATTTCTGTTTAGTTATACTGGCTTGCCAAACCTCATTGCTTCATTCACATGTGCATTTTGTTAGTTTGGGATAAAAAGTTTGCAGGAGCACATTGAGCTGCCATTCTTTTTTATGGTACAGAAAACTGTCACTATTCTTCCCATGTTATTTCTGCCTCTGATACCAAATTTAATGTTAAAGAAGTACTGCCTAGAAACACATCTACATTAACTGAGGTGTATCTATTCATTTAATAGCTAATAGAAACGGTCCACTTCAAAAAAGCCTATTTTAAAAAGGCATAGGGTATTCATTCCATAAAAAAGAGGCCGTTGCAGAGGGGTCCTGTCTCTGACTCCACTTTGAAATGATGGTTACCTCCAATCATTATGTAGAACTAAACAGTTGTTAAGGAAGGTGCATTTCTAACCAGTGGATACTGATTGATTAGTCAGAGTAACCACTACTTAATTTTGTCTGACTGAAACAAATGAAAGTTTTAAAGACTTGGGCTGAGTCCAACATAGGTCAACTGCGAGAGCTCCAGATAGTCTGTCTGCCATTTAAAGGCATCAGAACTCTGGAATTCAGGAGGTTTTTTTTTTTAAAGGCTTTATGTTTCTGTTTTCAACATAATTATTTTCTTTAAAAAAAAACTTCCTGTAATAAAAGCATAAGTATACAAAGCTTGGAAATAACCTTTCTAGTATAAAGAGACTTTTCAAGAAGACAATCAAAAGCAACGGAGGGGAAAATTGCACATTAGAAGTCCTAATTTGAATCTGACGTAGACTTTAGAGAACAGAATAAATATGGAGGTGAAATGATCCCTTTGTCTGTGAAGATGGAGTTTGCCAAATACAAAAAGCATGCTTTTGCCTCAGATTTTGGATGCTGTCTCCAACTCTTCTAATACATTAAAAAAAAAAAAAAAAAAAGGCAAGAGTAACTAAACAGCTGTTTAAATCTGTCTTTTCTTGTTCTTAGTAAACGTTTTCTAGGGAGATTCACATTAAAATATATGACATTCCAGCCACTCCATTTGTCCTGTAGCCTCTAGAAACCTGGTTTTCGCTGTACAATTAGTGAGGCTTCATCCTAGAGCAGTCTTCTCTAGCCTGATGCCCTCCAGCTGTACTGAACTACTCGTATAGGATCCTCAGCTTGCAGGGCTGATAGGAAGGGCTGCTGTAAAGTATTACTTTACTTCCTTAGAATTCTGAGAATTTGTTTGGCTCAGCACATAAATAGGAATTACAAACAAGTTGATGTGCAAATAGAATGGCATTTGGAACTGTCAGCCTGGCTTTATGCTTAGCAGGGACCCATGTTCATGCCATGTGAGGGATACAGACTGGGGAGTCCAATTTGTCCTGGCTTTGCATGAATCACCTTTCTTAGCAGCCACACCTTTGAATTGTCTGTCAAATGCAATTCTCTCAGCAGCCATTTAAGTGTGGTTCTTAGTACCCAGGGATGGATCTTCAGCAATGAATCTTTTGGGAGTAGCCTCCTGTTGGGTTTTGTATCAATCTGGGACCAGTGCTGAGGTTGGATTTATTCTGTTTTCCTCATCCACCTGCTTATACTTAGTCCAGGAGTTCAGCCTTGCCATTGACATCTGTTAGCCACAGTAGAAAGGACTAAGTAAGAATTTTACTCATGAGTCCAACTGGCCTCACAAATACAGTTTTTGCCTCCACCATTGCAACTCAGCAGTTTTATTTTCTGCTAATGCATGCCTTCTTTTATTGTCACAACTTTATCATGTGGGGTGTGCTTGGCACTGAGATAGATCCACTGTCAAGGGAATCATGGAGATTTATCTACCTACAAAAGGAGGAGCTCCTATAAGGTACCTTATAAGAAGTACAAAGAATGGCCCAGCTTCAGGGCTGATATACCAGAATCACTTCCATGTTTTGAGAGGGAACCACACAACAGTTCACACTACTATGGCACCTTTATCAAATTCTCCGCTCAGTTCACCCTGTATGCAGGCTAGGGCAGTGTATAGGGTTGGCAAGTAATGTTCTGCTTAACCAATAAATACGTGCCTTTCATTACTTAACGAGTGCCCCCATTGATTGCTCTTCTTACCTGCTTTGAACTACTAGGGTTACAAGTATATACTCAATATTTGCTTGAACACAGTGGTTGGGATTCTATTGATAACAGACATAGGTGTATCCTCCTGCTATGGTTCCATATATGCTTTATAATTATTTGCCAGAGAAGCTATTAAGTCACTCACTGTGCAATGGCCTCATGACCATCACTTGCTGGGGTACACCCCACACAGCTAATTGGGGCCAGAGTTCCTAGGCACCGTCCAGCTGGTCTGGGAAAAAGAGTTATTGTTGTCCTCCTAGATCACCACCAAGTATATTAGAGCTTCAGAAGCTCTGCTCTTGGCTGCAAAATGGCAGTTAAATGGAGCTTCCCATTCCAAGACGGGCCATGGAGGTGGTCTGTGGCATTTCAAATTAAGGTTACACACGGGGGCAAAAAGGGAAGCCAGCAGAAGTGAAGTTCTTCACTCTGGCACTAGTGAATGGCCCTTGTCTCATTTTTAGTGGACCTGGGATCAGAGCTACTTAACGATAATACTGAGTGTTGGACTAGGACTTTGAGAGACTAGAGTCTGAATCTCGTTCAGTCATGGAAACCCACTGGGTGACTTTGGGCAAAAAGAAACCTCTAAGGAAGGCAATAGGAAACCTCCTCTGAATAAATCTTGCCAGGAAAACTCTAACATAGGGTTGCCATAAGTCAGAGTTTGAAGACCAATAACAAGAACGACTGCATAACATTCCTTCAGGGATCTGGTGAGGGTTGAACCCTCGCATCCAACTCAATGTTATTCAGAACAGCCTCTCAATGCTCCCTGACCTTTCAGAGAGGTTTGCACACATGGGTCTGCAGCAGAAGAGGGGACAAGAATCTTTTCCTCCTCCATGAGCTTTCTTAACTTATCTTAGAATACAAGCATCTGTATCACAATCAGCCTTCCCTGCCACCCACCCACAATTTTTTCCAGCTGAAATTCTAACACTCCAGTCCTCTCAGATACAGACTAAACCAGTGTACTAAAATAATACAATAGATTTCTGATTGTTTTAGAGCTTTTCTTCATTGACAGAATAGAAAATTAGAGCTGTCAGTAGGAAACAGGAAAGAGATTCAGAATTGTAGAGCATGAGAGATTGGACATCAATCCTAGTTGGTCCCTCTCTGCCAAACAAGACTAACAGCAAAAACAAGAACTCCTGTTTTAGACCTCAATGTGATTCTGGGAGTTCCCTCTCCAGATAATGAGAAGAGTGACTTTCCAGACAATGAGAAGAGTGACTTTTAAATTTTTTTCCTTATGCACCCAACCTGGGAGTTAACATGATATTATAAGCCTATGGTAGGGGCTAACATTTTAATGTACTTTTTAATTGCATATTGCTTTTATTCTTAGTTAACATGCTGCTACAAATCCATGGACAAGTTGACACTGGACATCATTCAGCTAGAATAAAATGGGTCAAATTTATCAAAAATGGCTGCTAAGCAAAACGATTGTAACTTGTAGGAAAGCAGATGATGAAGGGCACTGGTGAAAACAACTAGCCAGTATGAGAATAAATTTAAGAAAAATTATCCCCACTATGGTGATCATGAAGATCCACCATACCAAACCTTATTAACATAGTACATCTTGGTGACTGCAGCATTGCCTGGAACATTTCTCCTATCACTTCAGATAGCATATCTTGCTGTTTGAATGCTGATAGGATGTAACTTTTGATATGTTTATATGATGAAGAGAATGACAGCACAAAAGACTACACACAATACCCAAGGCACTTGCTCCAGTCAAGTGAAAGAGCCATGTGGTGAAGGCAAGAACATGACACATAGCAGAACCTGTCAAAGCCAATGTGTCCCTTCAGCCTCAGTTAAGGAAAGGTTTAGGCAAAGGGCGGGGGGGGGGCAAGAAAAACCATGGAGCCAAACAAAGGCAGACATTTACAGTGTTTATCTATTAAGCTAAACAGAGGCAAACATTTATAGTTGTCAGCGGAAGGAATCTTGATAAAATCTTGGAACAAGGTTGGTGCCAAAGTGAGTAAGTGTTGGTGCCTAATATACTGTGGCTGCTAAATAATTTTTAGCCAGTAGGAAGCAGAAGAAGTTACATCAGTGGGGAGATACTGCATACTCACCACCTTCTGTACTTCAGAGACAAATAACTAGGTCTTTGTGTTTTTGTTCTGTTTTTTTCATGGATGATGAAATGTATATTATCCAGTTCTATTCCATATTCTGCACTGGTTGCCTTGGCCCAATTTAAAGTGTCGATGTTGGTTACAAACGTCTTGAAACCAGATTACCCAAAGAACCATCGACTTCCAGGCAAACCTGAATGGGCCTTACAATCAGCAGCACAGAATCTGTTTTTGTCTCATTATCAACCCATGAAATCAGATGTGGAAAGAAAACAGTCTTTTTGTGGTAGTGTCAAGACTACTCTGAGTTTGCCAGTAAAGATTCAGCATCTTCCCTCCTTATTTTCGTTGTCAGGGAAGACTCTTTAGAATCTTTTAGATGGGAACCATATGGCCTTCCAGGTGTTTCTGGACTGCAACTCCCATCAATACCAGCTAGCATAATTTCTGTGATGAGGCATGAAGGGAGTCGCAGTCCAAAAACATCTCAAGAGCCACCTGTTTCATATCTCATATCTTTTTTAAACCCCTACATTTTAAATCCAAAGCTGTTGTATACTCTCAATGTTGTCATTATTCTGATTGTTTTAATAACTGATTTGTATTTGGGAGAGATTATTTGTTCTGTTTGAACATGATTTTTACTTTACACTGTGCTTAGAATTACTTTTGTAGAAAAACAAAGCACAAATAACAAGCCAAAGTGAACTGATCTACAATTAACATTAAGTATATAGTTAATTGTATCAAGAAATTATTCCCACCTCACCCAGAAGTGCCTATGCCTTTCAAAAGCATTATGTGAGACGACAGTGCTTCTGCCTCCCACCACATTTCTCCACTAGCTTCAACCGTCCTTACTCTGTTGCTATGGGCAACATTTAAAATATGTAAGTTATCACCTCCAAGTAAAGATCTGGCAAACCTATCTGAAATGCAGAGAACTTCATGGTAAGTCATGCAAACTCAAGGTGGAAGGATTCAGAACAGCTCCTTTTGCCGTGCTTTTGCACATCCCCATCATATACGCCAAGTCTGTACCTTTGTGAAACAGAATGATTACAAAGACAACATCTGTCTTTAATTTTTCACTCTGTGAAGGAAATTGACCCAACAGCATCTGATTTATCTACATGGGTTTCGTTGGAGATCAATTTCCTGATCAATCAGTCTCCATGGAGATCAGTTACTTCTTGAGGAATTCTATGTTCTCTGCTTAAGAAAGGGACAGTTAGCTTTGCACAGGACAGGGACAACCAGGATCTCAAGGGAAGTTTCTTTTCTGTTGCTAATAGAGCTGAAATTTTATTAGCTGTCTTTTCTTGCCCTTTGTCCCTGGTCTCCATATGGCCAAGAAGGAAAGTGGCTTTTGCCTACATTGATGACCATTGATTGGTTATCTTAACAGACAACAGAAGTTACATCTGAGGCAAAATGGAGGCCTGTGACTCCAACATCATCACTTTTCTTCCCCTGTATGATTTTTAGCATCTTTGCTTGATGAAGAATCCAGTGAAACTTTGAAGCTTGCATGATGTATATAGTGCATTTTGGTTGGCCAATAAAGGTATCACTGTTTTGTGTGTTTTGGATTTTGTTGCATATTTCTGATCAGCTGAGGAAGGGAAAGCATGACAAAAGTGGTCACTGTTTTATAGCAGTTTTGTAGCATCATACACAACAGTGGGAGACTTTAGTCTAACCTAAGTACCAATTAACCCATGACTGCTACATGAGCAGGCTGTGTAATGCATTTTCATAGTCTCCAAAAAAACTCTGGTGTCCACACACTATAGATCAACTATCTCAACCTCTGGTGGAACATCATGCCCAGCTCTGACGGTGCTGACTTGTGAAGCAGGAAGATTCCCATTAAATCAATGCCTGTCTAAAGCACCTTGTCCTCTTACTTGCATCTCTCCATTATCGCTGATCCTGTCCTCAAACACAGAGCTATCACACAGCCATCAATGTCTTTGTCGCCTAGAGGCCAAAACCATCAACATATTTCCCTCATATGTTGAGACCATCAACTCATTCCAGCCACCTTTTCCCACTCTGCAACTTCCCATTGTTTGCTCAAGCTGAGAGCCATTTACACCCCTTGCCCTCTAGGCAGATTTTGAGTATAAGAATCCTTCATTTGGACCAGTTAGCTGCAGTACCTAAAATGCTGAACACCACTATGTCGCTCTGCATCCTGACTGTACTGCCCTTAGGTACAAGTCTAAGCCACATCGCTGTTTCTTCACTTCTCTTCCCTAAATCTCTGTCCAAACTTCCCTCCTTTCCTTCAGTTAGCTCTCTTGTGAGTGTGTGACTGTTTGAATCTTGTGTGCGTGTGTGATTGAATTCCCCTTAATAAACACATTTTTAGTTTACTTTTGAATCTCTGGCTGGTTTTCTTGAAAGGACCCCGTAGACATTGGTGAAAAGACCCTGCTAGTTACCCCACCTTTTGCTGCCTTCTCAATTAGAATAAATTAATTCCCTATTCTTGCATTGAATTGTGGGTAATGCTGGAGGACCTCAAGAGCTCACCCACCTTTTGGGGTAACAAAGCCTGCAGTCCTATGCACGCTCACCTAGAAGAATAACCCATTAAAAACAGTGAGGTTTACTTCTGATATGCATAGGACTGCATTGTGAGTAGCACAGAAATCATTGTGACAAGAGAAGTGGCTTGGGGGCTTCTGTGTCAGTGGAGTGTTGAATCCAATCCATATTTTAATAAAAACTTTAAAGGGACTCTCCAAGGTGCTAAGCCTCATCCCCCCAAATAGGCCACTACCCCTGACAGCCCCTTTAAGTTTCATATTAAAACCTGGAACAGATTCATCACTGCCCTAACATAAAAGCCACCAGTCATCACTGACTGCAAAAAAAAGAGAACATGTATGAAGCCTTGTCTGTCCTTATATATCTACAATGATCTGATTATGCCAGACACGAAGGTTTAATGACAACATACCAAATATATCCTGCAGACAATAAAAATGAATTTATTGACATTTTTGAAGATAAACAAATCTCCATCAAAATAAATTTTAAATCAAACTGTAAATTTTGTGTCTGTGTGTTTGTGTGAAATACAGACACAATTTAATCCATCTGTTCAGTAATAATCCAGCAATTAGCTGCCATAAAGAAGTTGGTAGCCTGCCATTTGAGTGTGCAAGAGCTTTTAGAAATGCATATAAAGTCTCACAGTAGCAGGGACTCATGCCATTTCTGAGCTAATTAAACCAAGAGTTCCACCCATTATAAAATGTAGTCTCAGACTCTATCAGCAAGTGAATTGTGAGTGAAAGCTGTGAGCTTTAATAGTGGGGGCCATGCATGAATGACAGGAAAGGTTTCTTGCAGAAACTGAAATGTTGCTTCAGTGTACAAATCTTCCAGCGGTAATGAAAAGCGCAAAGTCAGATGTGTTGAGCATTACAGATAGCTGATGTCAACCTCAGAACCTGAAGCCATTGGTTACTAAAGGATGTCTTATTTCTGGTTTTTGCTCATCAAGAAACTGCATCACCCCTGAACATGCCATTCTTACATACCAGATGACAGGAATGATTGCATTAAACTAGACCCCATAAATAATGTATGATCTTCAATTTTCTGCCTCCTCCTTTTTCTTCTTCACTTCTCCTATCGTGCAGAAAAGGAAATGCATCTTTGTCAGGTTGTACTAAACCAATTACGGTGGTTTTTTTAAAAAAAATGCAAATTTTCCTGTTGCTGCAGCAGTTGAAATACAACCTTGCCACAGTCCCTCTTATATTTGAAGGAATGGAAGAACACCTAGGAACACTCTCAAAAATATCAGGGTTGTTGTACTTCATAAAACTATATACAGTCACTTCGAAAGCACATGTGAAGTAGATCAAAACCTTTCCTGTGTCAATAGCAATCTTCCTACATTGGAAGGTCCCTTTCTGCTTGATGGGAAAGTAGAGGAATCTCTTCCAAGATCTAATCCAATATGCTCAAATTTTCCCTTTATGTAATCCACTACATTATTCAGTCCATCATCAAAAGCCTTTCTGGACCACCGTATAAGTAAGCCAGATCAAACTTTTTAAATACATACCTAAAAGCAAGAGAGGGCCTATCCCCAACTTCAAAGACACCGCTCAGAGATCATTCATGGGCACTCTAAATTCAGATAAATTTCAATGGCCAATGATCTTCCCCCAGAGGAGGTCAAAGGCTATAGACCAATGAAATTTCCCATAGTTCCCTCCATAGACCACCTGAAGTATACTTGTGGACCTTAATTAGTCAACAGGTAACATGGTGGGAACCCTCAATTACCAAATGACAGCTGTTTTTAGAGCAGTCTGGATTCCATACCACAATATAGTTGCCCTGATATGACTATCTAGTGGAGATGCCCTCTTGATGTTTGACAGGCTCTAAGGATTCAATATGCAGCAGCCCAAGAGTGTTCTCAGTACAGGCACCCTAAAGATGGAATTCCATCCACAATCTTACAAATTTTTTCATGTCAACTGAAGTATTCACCCAGATTTCTAATTCAATCTGTGTTATAATATGTTGTAAAATTAAAAAGTTCAGTAAGAGAGATAGGAGGTTCCTCTGCTGAATGGTTTCTTTAGCTACCATCTCAGAACTTGGAACATTCAGTTTAAAAATTAATTCATTATGTTTCCCAAACAAAATTGGGGAATTATTTGGTTGTCATTAACATTGGGAGTGGTGAAATCTAATTCATTGGATTAATAGTTGATTAATGTAGCTTTAGTTTTTGAAGAAGTCATGAGAATGGCATGTTGGGTTGTCACTAGGCATGCCAGACAAATCTGCGACAAACCACTTTGAGCGTGGATTTCAGAAGTCCACCACTAAAGAATCGCAAGAGAAAGCATTTTTGTATATGATCTCTGTGCATATCAGGACCAATTTTGCCAATTGGCACCATTAACACAGAGATTATACAGCGATAGCAATGGCATCATCACACTCAGTGTTTCATAATGTTAAAAAAAATTCCATAAGTTGGTGGAGAGGGGAGAAGGGATCATCAATTATCATTGGACTCAAGTAGCTCTCCTTTTTCCCTCTTTCCTGTAGCAGTCTTCTAGGCCCAAGCAGGTTCTCTCACATATGGTATGCATTGAAATACACACAGAGGTTTTGTGTGGAGTTACCACTACTGAATTGTGCATCCATCTATGCATGCTGTGGTCAGACATGGAGTAGGTAGTGAGGCTAGCAGCATACCTTCCAACATTTCACAGATGAAAACTGGGACACCTGTGGCTGAGCAACATCAGAGTGTGGTAAAGATGACCAAAGTATTAACAAGGAAGAGCATACAAGCTACGAGAGGCTGCAGCAGTTTGCTTTTGCCTGAGCCTGCAGGAGAAACAAGACTACACCCCCTCCTGTCTTCCCTACTCTTCTCTCACTAGAAGCTGCTCCTGCACTCTGAACTCAGTTTGCAGCAATTGATGTAAGCAGAGGACAGTAGGGAAAGTTGGAGAAGGACAGAGAAACTGAGGCATTTTAAAAGCAGCTGGAAAAGTGGGAGATTAACTGGGACTGTCCCTGCCACATCAAGACAATGGAGGTTATGCAATAGATCCCTTCCACCCCCAAAAATAATTTGATCTTGCAAGTGTTAAAAAATTCACCAGGGTTATATCTGAAAAAGAAGTGGCAAAAGACTTCAGCCTCTTAAAGCACCCTCTCACTGACCTCGAAGCAGCCACTGTGGAGGACCAAATACACTTTAGTCGCAGACTTTTTTTTGGCTCTCTCAAAAGTAATATTTAATGTTTAAGTTGCCTTTCTTGGCCTAATAGTTTTCAGATCCCTTGGATTACAAATCCCATAATTTGTTTGGCAGATGGAATAATGGGAATTGTGGTACAACATGTTTGGAAATTGCCAGGATGTGAAAAGACAACTTAAAAATTACTAAATACTATTTATCCTACAAATTTAACAATCTGTTCAATTAATTTTGGTCATTGATCTGCATTTTATTCTCTTCTTTCCACTCCCACCAATGTATATTCTGTTCAGCCACTCCTCACATGCTCTGGATTGTTTTCTTGAATTAGAAAAGGTGAGTAAGGAATTATTCTTCTTATTCCAGTTGAATGTAACTGATCCAGTTTAATAGTGAAGTGTTGCGATAATCATCCATGGCTACAAAGACGAGTCAGTGAATCAAGGGTGGAGAATTCTTAAATCAGAAATATCCAGAGTGCCTTGGAGTAGATACAGAACATTTTTCTGTACTACTGCACCCTCTGTTTCTCCACTCAGAATTAAGAAATGCTATTTGCAAAGATCAATGGTAGAGCACATGTCTTGCATGCTGAGGTCAGGGCAGGATATAAAATTCAGTCCTTAGCCACTCCAGTTTGAAGAATCAGGTACATGTATAAAGTTCTTCAGTGTTTTCCTTATCACACACCATGACATCTTTTTTCCTAAACTCTGCTTATCTCCTTGATTTAAACATTGAGCTAGCTGAGTGTGCAAAGAGAGAGAGATTTTGGAGACATAAGAACTTCTCAACAGGAACATCTGGGAAGTGGGTTTACTTGAAATACACTCTGCAATGCTGAACTCATTTGCCATGGAGTAACCCCTATTGGACTAAATAGGATTTGACATACAGTCCTCCCTCCACATCCACGGGTCTGACCTTCACAAATTTGATTATTCACGAGCCACGTGCTTGCCTTCTCCTCCTCATCCCATTCTCCTACTCCCATTCCCTTGCACTCTTCACCCCAGACTTGCCAGGCTTGTGTTTAAAATGGATTTTTTTCCTTTTGGGTGAGCAAAGCCACCCCCTCCCCCCTGCTGCTGGTGCTGCTGTCCTCTCTCTCACACGGCTGCACATTCTGCCAAGTAATGGCCACTGATTGGCCAGCTGGTCTCTTTGCTCCCATCCCTCCCCTTTGGGAAGAATCTCCTTTCTCAAGATGGTGACCAGAAGTAGCTAGAATGTCAGAACACAGAGTTCTGCTCTTCTTTATCTGAGGGGAAAGCACTGCTAAGCCCTTTACCTTGTCATTTTTCTTCCTCCGCCCCCCCCCGGAACATCAGGGCCAAAGGCAAGGGAATGGGAGAGGTAGGCTCTCCAGAGGAATGGGAGGGGGGTTGCAGAGAGGAGTTATTCATGGTTTTTTCACTTCTGTGAGTGTTCTACAGCCCAAACCCCTGTGAATTTGGAGGGGCCACTATATACATAACTCTGCTGCAATTTCACAGCAGCAATATATTACTTCTGGGTAGACATGAATGTAGCTATGCTGTATTTTCACTGATTTTTTTGTATGAAAACAAAAAACAAGGACACATTTCCTCCAAAATCACATTTATCACTATGTAGGCACTCTGTTTAAAAGAATTCATTATGGGACAGCATTTTATTCTGTACAAAGAAAGGTATGTATACCTAAAAAATACAATATGAATAAAAATGGTACATTAGGAATTTTCAGGAAACAAAGAGCAACTTTTCTCTAAATCTGGCAGTGAACTTCCAGGAGTAGGGTGCATAGAAGAAAGGTGACAAATATATACCGTGCAGAAGATCTTGTGTGATGGATCAAGACAGAGTCAAAAGCAAATCACAGCTAAGCAGAATTTAAACCAGCTTCTCAGCTTTATCCACCACACTAGCTTTTCAGTCCTCTCACCCCTGCCCACCCTTTCAATTGGAAACCAGTAGAATTAGTATATCAAGTAAGCCTTTAACAATAAGGGGAAAGTGCCCAGTTTGATTCTAGGACCGTGTGGCATAAGTCAGAGTGAATGAAAAGAGATGAAACCTCATTAACCTTATGTGCAACTTGTTTTGTTATGTTAAACTCTTAAATTGCTAATGTTCTGTCCTCCCTGAAGCCCAAACAAAATTAAAATGTAACAAACTAGTTCTAATGAATAATTTCCAAGCTCTAAAACAGACTAATGTTATCTCACTGGTAAACGCTGTCCCGGGGTCTACAATTTTGATATTAAAATATGATTCAATGTACCTGAGAGGTCACCCAGATGGACACATAGGCAGCAATGGTCAAAGGATCGAAAACCAGGTCAGGCCAGTAAAATCCCCAGTCACGTAGCCCCAGGAGACCTCAAAGGGTCCTCAGCACCTGAGAAGCCGACTTGAGGGGATTAGCGTGTCTGCCCCAAGTTCAGCAAATATTCCATCAGGCGAGGACCATTTACATCAGTGGTTCTCAACCTGTGGGTCCCCAGATGTTCGTGGACTTCAGCTTCCAGAAGCCCCAGCCACTATGGTCAATGCTCAGGGCTTCTGGGAGCTGAAGTCCAAAAACATCTGGGGACCCACAGGTTGAGAACCACTGATTTACATGAAGTCACACTACAAACTAACACAGCCAAAGATCCTGAGACTTTGTCAACACCTTGTAATACCATCACACAAAGGAAATTACCATGGTGGAGCTTCGCTATCGCTCCAACACCCATTGTTCTCCCTGGGAAAGAATTAGTCCTCCAGATACTTTTTCCCCACAAATAGTCCCAGTTTTTGAGTGGTTCTTTGGATCACTCCCGGTCACACCAGCAGACTGTTGCTCCACCCATTAAGTGATCCCCTCAGCCCTCTCCGTGCTGAGCCCCACTTCTCTGCTGCCTTCCCAGACCCAGGAGTTCAGGAAAAGGTGCGGTATTACCCCAACTGTACCCTCCAATACTCCCCTATCCAATTTCCTCTCTTTTGTTTCTCAATAGCTCTTGGGTGCGTGTGTCCGTGATTGCATTGGTGCGTGAGACTTGCATTCAATAAAACTATTTATTGGACATTCTTGTTTGGTTTTTGGCTTGGCCTGACCCCGTAAAAACTGGGTAAAAGACCCCGCTAGGTTACCCTGCCTCTCACATTGCTATTGCTTGTGTTCTGGCTAATTTCCATTCCCCATCACGTGGAGCACATTGAGGTGTCCCCCAAGAGACCCCAGAAATCAGGGTAACACTAAAACAAAAAACAAATGCACCATCTGAAATTCTGAGCACCATGACTGAGCATGGAGCAAAGGGAGAAATAAACAAGGGGGAAACTATTTGCATGGTTGCTTGCTATATGGTGTCTACCCAGAATATTGTGGAAGACTGAAATGGCCTGAAACGATCATGTCAACAGCTTTAAATTGTCTTCTAATGGGTTCTGCCCTAATGCAGTCAGAACTTAGAAGCAACCTCTTACAAATATTGCATTGTTTGTAATTCTTTCCTCTTTCCAGTAATAAAGTTGTTGGTGTTGGTCAAAATTCTGCATTGTCAGATGTAGCTATGATGATGTAGCTCTGTCATGATAGCTATGCCTCCTGATTCAGTCCCACAAAACTAAGTCCCACTGCACCTTGCTGGTAGAAAAGGGCTGGACACATCATTATTTAGTGGCCCTCTCTACCATGCTCTGGAACTTGTTTGATTTGTGCTGCTGGTTGGTTTCTAAGGTGGATTGTGGGAGGAGAATTTGTGGTCATTACAATGGTGCTGAAAGTGTAAACTGCAATATTTGCAGTGTTAAGCATGGTCTATGACACTGTAAACACTGAAAAGGATGTAAGCCGTTATCTTTATTTATACCCCACCTTTCCCTGCCAACCTGGGACTTAAGGCAGCTTACTATGATTAGGGTATAACTAAGGCCCTTATTGCATGATGGCACCATCCTGGCACGGAGATGCATTGCTGCCAATCTGTGATGGGTGCCATCACACATTGTTGTTGCAGTCCCACTGCTGTCACATCCCCAGCCATCGTTATTGCATTGTATAACATTACCAAAAAAAATCTAATAATGGCGTCCCTTCATGCAACGATCCCATTGGCTGCAGGCATACAGGAAGGGTGGAAATGCTATCAAGCACTTCCTTCTGCAGTACAGCCTAGGAAGAGGTCAGCTGTACTGCAGAAGGAAAGAGTGTGTCCCGAACGCTACCCATCCATTGGCAGCCGACCAGTGTAGTGGGGAGCACTCAGGTCCTGATCCCATCCCAGCAATGGCATTGCTGAGAGTATGGTAAGGGCTTAAGTTAGATCACTGTTAAATTTAACAAGGAAACATGACTTCGTAGAATCATAGAGCCGGAAGAGATCATAAGTGCCATTGAGTCCAACCCCCTGCCATGCAGGAATATTCAATCAAAGCATTCCTGACAGATGGCCATCCAGTGTCTTGTTTAAAAACCTCCAAAGAAAGAGACTCCACCATACTCTGAGGCAGCGTATGCCACAGTCAATCTGCTCTTACCATCAGCAAGTTCTTCTTAATGTTTAGATAGAATCTCTTTTCCTGAAGTTTGAATCCATTGCTCTGTGTTCCCTGTGTCTGGAACAGCAGAAAACAAGCTTGCCTCATCTTCCATATGACATCCATTCCAATATTTAAACATAGCTACCATGTCATTTCTCAACCTTCTTTTCTCTAGGCTAAACATATCCAGCTCCCTAAGCTCCTCCTATAGGGCATGGTTTCCGGGCCTTTCACCATTTTGGTCATGTTGACTTTTAGTGATTACTACATTCCTTTCTAAGTGCTTACAGACTGTCTGTTTAATGATCTGCTCTAGAATTTTTCCCGGTACAGATGTCAGGCTGACTAGGCAGTAATTGTTTGGTCCTCTTTTCCCCCATTTTGAATATGGGGACAATATTTGCCCTTCTCTAGTCTTGTTCTTGATTTAAGATTTGCAAGCCAGATTCACACCATCACAATTCACTTTTACAGAGATTGCACAGGATGAAATTCTCTTCCAATCATACAATTACCAAAAGTCCCTCCAAAACATACCTTTAAGCAATGCAACTCCCTCCCCACACCCACACACACACATAGGGCCATTTCCATGTTGCCAAAGAGTGGGCATATGCATAAGGATGCATTCTGCACTTTTCTGGTAGGTGGACATGCTGCAGCTGACACCTGCAGATGAAGGATCTCAGCCATGACTGAACTTAACAAGCAATAATTTCACTGCTTATACAGCATAACCAATTTTTATTCATTTCTGTTGTTACAGGGGAGAGATCTTCCTAACTGGTAGAATATCAGACAGTTTAAGTGCTGGCTTATGTTGTGCCTTGCACTCTCTTGTGGGTAACTGAGATGATAATCAGCTGAATAGGAGGAGAATGTATTTTTTTACCACAGACCAGCAGCTTGTAGCATTCTGATGTTTTTAATATAGCTAAGAGTTAACTATTCCAGTTACTTACAAGAAACATCAGAGTGTTGCATTTAAAAAAAAGGTAACTATAATAGCAAATAACAGTATTCAAAGGCATTGAAGCTGGAACATTAACTAATTACTTTTTTGTAATAACTTTTTGAGATCTGAATGCAACATTGGAAAATAACCCTTCCTGCTCCTCAGGTATTCAACCGTAATAGCAAGCAGAAGAATCATGGTATTTGCTAACATTGTTCCATTTGTCTTAATGCATGTGTCCAGAGTTTATGGCATTCATTACCTGCTGAAGTCCTTAAAAATCTTCTGTTCAACCTATACAGATATACCTTAAACAATATAGCAATAGCAGTTACATTTCTATACCACTTGTTAGTACGAAGCACTCCCTAAGCGGTTTACAATGTGTTTGCTAATTGCCCCCAGCAAGCTGGGTACTCATTTTACCGACCTCCAGAAGGATGGAAGGCTGAGTCAACCTGGAGCCCTGCATGATCGAACTCACAATGTTATGGCTGCAGTACCAGCGTTTAACCACTGCGCCACCAGGGCTCCTCCACTGCGCCACCAGACACCCAAGAAAAACTGGCCAAACAAATGAGCTAGAAAGACTGCATACCTTATATCCTGGCTTCCTCCCTCGCTTCTTTGGGATCTTCACAACTGGCAAAGAACCAGCTGGTGCAGAATAGAGATTATGAACAGCCATTTTTATAGGAGCAGAATGCAGTGGGGGCCTTCCTCTTTTTCTACCTGGTATTCTGGGAGACTGCATGTCAACAGTATCCAGCCCTGGAGGCAGTGATGGTAAGTGATTCATAAGGAAAGGATCTGTAACAAGAAGGGAAAGATGCACTCTTTAAAATGGAAACAAATACACAATTTATTTCATTGTTGTTGGGATGTCATTCCTTATCAAGAGGAAATCATACTATCTGCCATGGTGGTTGGTGTCTTCCATGTCAGTGAGCAGTGGATCCACTCTGGGATTTAGTCTGAATTTTATAGGAGTTAAACAAGATGCTGAACCTATTTGGAGAACAGGGTTCAGCACTTTGTGTAGGTCTTTCCATGTTTGGACAAAAATCCAGAGCAGATTACTGCTCCACTGATATGGAAGACACCTCCCATCAGAGAGTACTGTATATACCTACAATTTTAAACACATTTACTAGAGAGCAAATTCCCCAAAAACATTTGGACATACTTCTGAGCAGATAGAGGTAGGATTGTGCTGCAGATGTTGTAACAGTTTGTTTGTTTGTGGCATTTATGTACCACTTCTCAATCCACCAAGGCCCCTGAAGTGATGCACAATAGAGAAAACATTTAAAACACCAAATACATAGATAAAAACATTTAAAATAAAATAAAAATACTCCTTAAAAATAATTTCAAACCAGATAGTTAAAACAGCAGTTTCAAGGACTAAAAGCCATGTGGAACAAAACTTTATTATTCATCTACTGGAAACACTGAAGAGATGGAGAGATGGGTCTGACTGATGAAACAACTGATAAGAAGTTGGGAAGAATCTTTCATTACATGATCATGGCAGTAAGAGTGCTATATGCACAGAAATAGAAAAGTGTGACTATTCCTTCGCATGAAGACTGGTTGTTGAAGATGCTGGATCTGGCAGAAATTGATAAATTAACTATTTTAACTAAGGAAGGATCTTTGTGGTTAAATTTAAAAGAATGATCAGGATAAATTGATTGTATATCTAAGAGACTATTGAGAGAGAAAGTCAATTATTGGTTTTGAAGGTCATTCTTATAGTTATTAAATACTAGGCAGTAGTGTGACAATGATAAACACACTAGAAGAAATATATCTTGTAGATTATCTCAGAATCAAAAGCTGGTGAGTTAGAAGTCATTTTATATATATATATATATATATATATATATATAGAGGTCTCTTTTTTGTTTAGTTGTAGTCTAGTTTAATTTAGTATTAAGTTAAATATTAGAGTTTCTTTGTCTGTTTACTTACTGTTTGTCTTTGTAATCCTTTATATGTTGTTTTATATATTAAATACATATTAATAAAAACATTTTTTCAAAAGGAGAGATGGAGCCAGAGTAGCTTCCCTTGGAGAAACAGAAAGTCCTGCCACATGGACATGCCAGACTAACTTTGCAGGATACTGGAACAGATATCAGGGCTTCCACTAAGCAGAAGCCTTTACACATATGTGAAATTCAGAAAGCCTCTTCATTCTGCAGAGGGAGGGAATTCCACAACCAGAATACCACCACAGAAAAGGCTCTGTCACATGTCCTCCTACAATGTATTTTCCCTATTGTTGGGACATGGAATAGGGCCTCTCCAATAGATCTCAATTCTCAGGCTGGCATATATAGAAAGAGGTGCTTCCTCAAGTATCAAGGTCCCCACCTGTTTAGATCTTTAAATATTATTGCCAGCATTATTGAATTTAGAACAGAAACATTGGCAGCCAGTACAATTCCTTTACAACAAGTGTTATATGATATCTGAATGGAATTCCAATAAGTCGTCTAGCTGCTGTATTTTGCACTAGCTGCAGTTTCTGAATCATCTTGAAGGGGAGCCCCCATAGCCTGCTTTGCTGTAGTATAATCGAGACATTACGAGTGCATGTACTGTGGCTACATTATCCCTGACCAGGAAAGACCATAGGTGGCAGACCAGCCAAAGCTGGCAGCAAGCACTCTGAGCCACTGAATTTATCTGGGCTTGCAGTGATGAGGATGGGTCTAGGAGTACTTCCAGACTATGTACCTGCTCCTTCAGAAGGAATACAACCCCATCCAGGGCAGGAAACATACCCAATTCCTGGACCAGCAGAAAGCCTGTGTTACTGGGATTCAGCTTTAGTTTTTTCACCCTCATCCAGCCCATTACAACATCCAGGCATTGTTCTAGCTCTAGCACTTCCATATCCCCAGCAAACTCCAATGACAAGAAGAAGTAGAGCTGAGTTTCATCAACATACTGATAGCACCCAACCCCCAAACTCCTAATGACCCTCTCCCAGCAGCCTCATGTAGATGTTGAACAGCATGGGAGACAAGACTGAACCCTATGACACCCCACAGCACAATGACCATGGGGCTGAGCAGGAGGTCCCCGATGCCACTCTCTGAAACTGACCTTGCAGATAGGAGTCAGGTCACTGTGAAACAGTGCCTCTGCCTCCCATCCTCCAGAGCCAGTCCAGTATGATACCCTGATCAATGGTATCAAAAGCACTGCTCCCTATCTTTCCCATAGAATAGGTCATCAGTCCAAACAACCAAGACTGTCTTGGTACTGTACGGTGGCCTGAAACTAGACTGGAATGGTTCTAGATAATCCATTTCCACCAAGAACACCTGAAGCTGCCCAACCACCAGACATGCAAGCACCTTGCCCAGATATGGGATATTAGTGATAGGGTGGTAGTTATCAAATACCTCTGGGTCCAGGGAGGTCCTCTTCAGAAGAGGCTGCACTACAGCCTCCTTCAAGGCAGCAGGCACCTCCCCAAAGATAGTGAGACCTTTACCACCCCTTGGACCCACCACCTAAAAAATCATGCTGATCTTAGAAAAGAATTCTGAGGAATTAAGAAATCAAAGTAGCATTTTTAAAAAAAAAAACCCAAAGGTTGATTGTTCACCATTTAATATGCAGATAAATCCATTTAGTTCTTCAGCAAATTTTCAACATCAATAACATTATAGGAATTTCTACAGTATAGCTGATGACACACCCCAGTACAAATCACTCCAAACCTGTTAAGTGGGGAAGGCTTTCATCTCCCCAATGATAATATATTGTGGTTAAGAAATTGGGAAACTGCAGTGTCCCCATGTACTTCCTTAATGAAAGATGGCTGTGCCAGTACCTTTGTTGCACTGTGTCATTCTGTAATGGTCATCTGAAAAATCCTTAAACTTAATCTCTGGATTAAACACATACTATAACTATAACTATAACTATAACTAACTATAACATCAACTATAACTCTGGCTTTATTTTTTATAGCCGCAGTCCATTACAATTTAGTACACTGAAATAAAATACAGAATGCATATAAATATACAAAATACAGAACTAGCATAATGTATCTGTAACAGCATAAAATGGCTAAAATTACTAAAAGTAACATATATAACCAAACTATCCCTTCTAGTACAAAAGGCAAACTAAATCATCCATATTAAATAAATATAAGTGCAAAACAAAAACAAAAACAAAAACAAGGAGCCATTCTGTTTTCTTTGCTATTTTTTTACACTTGGCTCTTAATTGTCTAGCAGACAAAGGAAATTTAGCAACCTGTGCAGTAAGAAAAATATTACAACCTCCTTGCAGTTTACATGTTCTTTCCAGGGGTAGGGTGGAATCTGTTTCATAAAGCACAGGGAACGCGGGCAAGAAATTTTGCCTTGGGAATTTATATAGCGAGCAGCCTAATAAGCAGCAGGAGATATCCTCAATTTCATCCGACTTACAGATGCAATATCTTTGGTACTATGGAGTGTTATTAAATCTCCCATCCAGTGAGGAAGTGGGCATATACTGGAGTGCTGGAGCTATAAATGATTTTCTTAAAAGGAGATTAAGGACATATTCATACTGCTGGTGACAATGTGGCTGTGTGCTCAGTTAGCTCCTACCACTCAAAATATTGGTTCAGCTGTTATACTAAGTGTGCATATTCAACAATGGTGGGTGTTTCCACACTAGACACTGACTGTGGAATTGCCATACTTTTTTCATTTGCTTTTTACAGTGGATGTACATTGTTTTTGGCCCTCCAGATATTTTGGACTACAATTTCCATGATGGATATCAAAAACCTCTGAAGGACCAAAGGTCCCCCACTCTTGATCTAAATGATGTTATCCTAAAATCTTTATCTTCCTGTGCTTCTTCCATCATTTCTCAGCCCTAAATGCAACTTCACATTGTACTGCAGCACCTGTGTGACAGAGCTGTCTTCCCCTCCTCTCTCCTCTGCATTCCTCAGAACTGCACAAAAAGTAGCTCCAGTGGATTTCCCTGCCTCCTTCAATGGGCTTTTCAAGTTCACTACAAGGTTACAGTAGAGAATGGATATCACTCCCCCTACCCACTGACAGAAGCAGCTCCATCAGTGGATGTCCTCAGTTGGATTTAGGCTCCAGTTAAAGAAAATCCTCCTGCTGCTGCTGCTGCTCCTTGAATGAACAGATCTTTAACACTATTTCCTATTTTCCCACCTTTTTGAAGATTTATAGTTTTGACCTATCTAGATGAGCGTGTGACTTACATCTGTACATTGGCACCCTGCACTATTATACTTCCTAATAACATCATCATATACTTCCTAATAACATCAGTTTAGCCACATACCTTTGTAATCAATATTATTTATTTACTTACTCATCTTTTTTGGGGAAAAAATTAACTCCTATAGCTAATTTGTCTACATTAGTGGTTCTCAAAAATTTTGCAATAATCATACATAGCTATTAATATCTTACTTTCTTCTCCTTTAGTTTTCACCAAAACCTCATGCTTCACTCACCTTTTCAACTGATTTGTTTTTAATTGGAGCTTTTTGGTTCACAGTCAAGTAACCTGCAATTATTAGACACTTCTGTTAAAAAATGAATGAAAACATAATCAGAAAAGATTCAGTCTCTTATTTGAGGTCTACTCACCTGGATTAACTTCCAGCTGTTCCTGGCCATCCTGCCACCATCTTATAGCCCAATCAAAATGTATTTGTGCCTTTCCAAATGCAGCATGACTGGCAGCTGGTGCCAACATACACTTTGTTTTTGTCTTGTTTTTGTTTTCCCTCTTTTGTTAATTGGATCCAGTTTTCTGCAGTGAAGTCTGGTAGCTCCACCCACAATGGGAAAGTGAATCCCCACGGGCAGAGAAGCCAGTGTCACTCTGAATTCTAGAGGAACTATCTAAAGTACCAAATCTGTTTTGGGGCTGTATCACATGAGGTAGGTAAATTGTACCTACAGCCGGATAATAGCATCTTTGGCTGCAGCTTACCATATGATGCCCCTGTTCCTCTTCTGTTATTAATCCATTAATGACCTCCTCTGTAAGAGAAAGATTTTCCAAATGGTCTCCCACTGGGAGAACAACAGAAAAAAAATGAAGTAATGTGATAAGTCCCAACCAAGGATGTTATTACCTGTCTGTGTGATTTACCTGCCTCATGTGATAAAGAAATTGGAGAACTCCTTTAAAGTTTGAGTTAAAATCTAGATTAGGTTCACCGCAACAGAAACATCAGAGTAAGTAATCTTTCTTGCTTCTCTGCCTTAAAATGTGGAGGAATCCACAGGGATGTATTTTATGAATCTGTGAGTATTACAGATGTGTTTAACGTTAAAAACAAGAGCCAGTATTCTATACCAGCTATTAAGTATACTTAACTAACTTCCCTGTTCCAAGCCCATGCTTCCTCACCCAAAGAAGACCTAATGGAAACATCTTTCACCATACTCCAATGACTGGCAGAATGGTTCTCCTTCCCCTTATCCAGCTGATGCTGGGTAAAGTGGATTGAGAGTGTGGAGTTACTATTATTGTGGCAACTGTGTCACAATCCTGACTATGTAGTGGTTGTAAATACTGAACAGTTACAGAGAAGTAAATCTAAGTAACTGTCATTCATAGTCACTACTTAATCATGATTGTGACACTACTGCCCCCAACCTATTTTACTGGGCTTCATTTGCATGGGAAGAAGGAGGTTCATTCTACCAAGAATCAGAGCATGGGTGAATTGTACTTCCATCAGGTTTGGGGTACAGGCCAGCCCAAAGGAAGTTACTTAGTTTCCTCTTATTTTCCTCATGGCCTCTCTCCTCACCTGGAGCCTCCTCGTATATCTCTACAAGATGGCACATGCTTTGGGAACCAGTATATTAAATGCTGAAGTGCAAATTATAAAACTGAGTTTTAAAAACAACAACAAACTGAACCTTCTGGAGTTGAAAAACCACAAATCTCTAATCCAGTATTTCTCAAACTGTGGGACAGGACCCAGGGGGCAGGATAGTTGCTCAAGGGAGACAGCACAAGAAAAGTCAGCTTGCAAGTACAGCAAATGTGAAAAAGAAGGACTAGTTTTTCTATGTGTGTGTACACTGTTGACAGTCTTCCCCCATTATGCCTTCCTCCAACCTCTAACAGCAAAAACTGGGTCTCTTTTTTATTCTTTCCTCACTTGGCTTCTCCAAACATTCCATCACTGGTGCAGCAGGTACATGGCCCTTAGTGACTGTGAGCCCATTTCTTGGGTGGGGTAGAGGGAAGTGAAGAGAGGCAACGGAGAGTGCAAGAGCTCATCATTAAGACAGAGGGCATGTGCACCACAAGGTGTCTGTGAAAAAGCAGGAGAGAGAGGCATAGGATAGGACATGGGGGGCAACCTTGAGCAGGGGAGTGCAACATCTGCATGTAGATGTAAAGGGGAATCACAGGAGTAAAAAGTTTGAGAACCACTGCCCTAACTCATAAGATAACAATACCTACTTATGGCTAACAATCCTTCTTTCCTAAAATAAAAAATAAAAGATATAAAAACTTGGTTTCACTTCAGAAACATAGTTATGTTATAGTCCTTCCTCTCAATCTCTGACATGTACAGGTTAGAAGAAATTAACTGATATGGTGAGAGAAATGTATTCTGCAAATGACCCAAAAGTTGTCCTTATTGTAGAAGAGTCTCAGTGGTTAAGTCGTGGCATTAAAACCAGATTCTGTGTAACAGACAAGGTAAACTCTAAGGATAATTTGTGTGGTCTCAAAATGCAGAAGCCAGAAAATTTTTACAAGCAGTGATAGTATATGTTACCAATAATTCTTCCATATTTCTGAATGCTTTTGCACAAAATGATCCTTAGAAGCAGAAACAGACATGCCTCCAAGACGGTACTGAATCGAATGCATTTATTTTTAAATAGTTATCTTTAACAAATAGCTAGGGTATCTTTAACACTGCTGTGGACATTTATTGGGCTCAGAAAACCCTATTGTACTGTAAGATTGGAAAACTGGTTGCAATGCCATTAACATCAGCTGTCAAAAACTCTCAGACAAAAGGTAAGAGGTCTGAGATATATAAAAGCACATGCTGCAGAGAGAGATGATAGATGCAGAGAGTCTAAATTAATAGATTGTCTGGGAATAATGTGATAAGGCTACATAGATAGATACTGCTAGCTATTTACGTGTATATTCTATTGATATAATTTGTTATCTTTCAGAGTAGACATCTCCTGCAATTATGCAGGAGTCCCCCGCCCACCAGCAAACACACACATACACACACACACACATCCAGTCAAAGTCAGAAAATCAACAGGCTTTAATTGTCTAGTGAGACGGACCTTGTTCAGACAAACACCATTTCTTACCCAAGATCTTAAGCATAAAAAGTTTTCTTCTCCTTATGTCTACCTTTAAAACCATCCTTGTATTTTATGGGTTATTTATACTGTCATCAATTTATTGTTAAATGTTTGTTTTTGCATTTTTTTCCCTAGTCATTGCTGTGTTGATTGTAATTTGCCTAACTTAGTTTGCATTGTTTTCTGCTTTGGTTTTCTTTAGAAAATAAAATCTAGTTGAACACCACCAACAACACTTCTACTGTCTTTATCATACCTTTAGTTTTATTTATTTAATATATTTACAGTCTTTCCTTAAAACAATAAAAAAATAGTCTCTATATGAAAATATAAATATAAAACAGTAGAAGATTAAAACATAGGTATAATCTTTCAGGGCTGGATTAAGGAACAGCCCCAAAGATAACCTTATTCTGAAAAAACGTTTCAGTTTAGAGGCCACCAAATGTCTAGGGCTAGTCCTCAAAATACTAGCACCCTACTCATTAAAAGAACCTCAATAAATTATCAACACCTTCATTAAAAGCACTGAAGCTACACAAACTCCCAAACCAGGAGGGTTAAAAAGAAACACCAGCAGACAAAAACCTTCAGGGAGGGGGAAGTCTTAGTAGGCTGCCAAAAAGACAACAAGGATGGTTATCCAGAAACCTGTCAAAGGCCATTTCCACACTAAACTATTGTAGTGCGATTATTCCACTTTCAACATCCTATGGAATCCTGGGATTTGCAGTTTAGGGAGTGGCCTCAAAGGATGTTGAAAGTGGAATAATAGCACTATAACAGTCTAGGGTGGAAATGGCCTAAGTGATAAAATACATCAAGCAGAACAGCCTTCTGAAGCCAGTGCGGAAGGAAGGGGCGTGTTCCTCACACTCTCTTCCTCAGGCAGCTGGTTGGCAGAGGTCCTGCCGAGATTGCAACGGGAGGACGTGCAAAAGTACCATCCTGCAGAAAGGGCCTCTGGTGTAGGATGCCCTGAGGACCATTCGACTGATAGGCAGGGTGTAAATCTTCTAAATAAAGAAGTAAGGCCAAAGGCCTGACTTGTAAGTGATTCCTATTGAACAGCAAAGTGGCTCATTTCAAAAGTGCCTGGAAGGGATGTTACTCCACTGAAAAAACCCTAGCCTGGGGTCTACAATTTTGATATTAAAACATGATTCAATGTGCCTGAGAGGTCACCCGAACAAGCAGGTAGGCAGGCACAGTCAAACAACCAAAAACCAGGTCAGGCCAGTAAAAATCCCCAGTTACGTAGCCCCCAAGAGACCTCAAGATGTGTAAACCCACAATAAACAAAAGGTCCTCAGCCCCGAGACGCCAGCTTGAGGGGATTAGTGTGTCTGCCCCAAGTTGAGCAAATATTCCATCAGGTGAGGACCATATACATGAGCTTCGTTATTGCTCCAACACCCATTGTTCTCTCCAGGAAAGGATTAGTCCTCCAGGGACTTTTTCCCTTACAAATAGTCCCAGTTTTTTAGTGTTTCTTCAGATTGCTCCCGGTCTTCCCAACAGACTGTTGCCCCATCTGTTGAGTAATCCCCTCAGCCCTCCTTGTGCTGAGTCTCATCTCTCCGCTGCCTTCCTGGACCACGGACTTCAGGACAAGGTGCAGTATTACCCCCAGCTACACTCTTTCAATACTCCCCTGTCCAATTTCCTCTTTTTTACTTCTTAATAGGTCTCAAGTGAGTGAGTGAGTGCATGAGTGTGTTGGTGCGTAAGGCTTGTATTCAATAAAATCATTTATTGGACATCTTTGAGTGGTTTTTTGCTTGGCCTGACCCCGTAGATACTGAGTAAAAGACCCCGATAGGTTACCCTGTTTCTTTCATTGCTATAGCTAGTTTCCATTCCCCATCACGTGGAGTACATTGAGGTGTCCCCCAAGGGACCCCAGAAATCAGGGTAACAGGGACATCTTTCTGATTTAGCAGCTCTGGCCTGCAATCCAGATGTCCAGAGCCTTACTGGGATTGTTGTTGCATGCGTTCAAGTCATTTCTGACTTATGATAACCTTAAGGCGAACCTATCATGCGGTTTTCTTTTCACGATTTGTTGGGGGAGGGTTGCCTTTGCTTCCTTTGAGGATGAGGGGATGTGACTTGCTCAAGGTTACCCAGTGAGCTTCCATGGCTGAGCAGGGATATGAACCTTAGTCTCCAGCATTGTAGTCTAATTCTCAAATCACTACACCAGGGAAACAAATGCACTTGAGAATCCCAAAGGGGGATACTGCAGTTACTGGCTACCTCCTCCACGTTGTTAAAAAAAATACTGCACACTCCATCCATATGGAATATACCCACTTGAGAATGTTTCTTAGGGGAAAAGTTGCTGAGGAGGAAGTAGTTAATTTACGGATTCCATTCCAAGGAATAAAGGTTTCCTATATCGTTAGCTTAAGAGAGTTAAAGATTCCTGCAGAGGACAAGAAATTTGATATGCAGGAGATAATACTTGAAAGAAGGCGAGTTCCTTTCATGTTTTTGAGCCTTATGAATGTGAGAAGTACTATATAAATTAACCTGTACTAACAGGCAGCTTTAATGGCTTTATGGATTTTTGATATCATTTGCAAAAGGTCAAGATTGTGGAGTTCTAAATGAGGTATATTAACCTTCTGCTACAGCTTGTATTAATCTTTCAACTTTCATCCCCTTTTCAACCACGTTCTAGAACCCTGATTCCTAAACTTAGGGGCCAGAAGCAAGAAATGGTGTACTAAGGTTTCCCTAGCTGGCCAGCACTTGATGTAATGGAAAACGTATGTGTGAAATTGCAGAGCTTTTGCAAATAAAATAAAATAAAATAATGTAAAACAATCAAATTAGAAATCATCTCAGGCTTAAATCCAACATTGCACTAGTGTTCCAGCATCAGTGGAATAATATTTTCTTTTGCTCTCTTCCTCCTTACTGCCAGTTCCGAAAATTACTACTGCATGATTTCCCATCCATCTATAGAAGATTTTTAGGATGCACAGAGGCAGCTCAGGTACAATACTGAGAAGTTCCCTTAACAGAAGCATTCTCATTGGTGGATGTACCTCACTGGATTCTGGCCTCAGTTATTCCTGTGGGCCCACTCTGCCTACAAATAAGCACACTTGCAGAGATTGCCTGGATGGCTAACTGCTGTACGGAGTAGATTTTTCTCTGCATCAGTGTTTGTGGTGAGATTGGAAAAATCACATACGCATAAAAGTCTGGTATTCATATTAATTCCTTACTGAATGGCAACAACACCAGAGGGAATGATTTAAAAAGGACTGCATGTGACATCCTACACCACACTTGTGGTAACAAGTTTCTTTAAAAAAAGAAGACACAATTGAACTATACATTTATCCTTGTATATAAGAAAGGTATGTACAGTTTGTATGTAATAGGAGATATTCTGATGCCGTGGCACTTACAGATTTTATTTCATTTTCATCATTTCCCTGAAAAATAGTTTTAAAGCAATAATTACAAATTGCCCTATTTTCCTGTAAAAGCTATCACTGTAAAATGCAAGGTGGATTCAACTACATTTGCTTCTATTCTGTCATTAACAGCATTCTATGTTCATTCTTTTCCTTTTCACTATGAGATTTCTTATCAGTTGAGGGAGTGGCAGAATGGTGAAACCAGTGATTTTCTCCTTGTTTCAGCATGACCTAATGGACTGTTTTGATATCTGACCGATCTACAGCCCTGGTAAGTTTGCAACTTGCCATTTCACAGTCAAAGCCAGATTTTATGAGTTCCCCAGGAAGTGGTGACTTTGATTTTACCACACATCTCTGACCTGTCAGGGCACTCAAATGCCTTGTTGCATGCTAGCAATTTTATCTCACAAGAACTGTTATCACCATGAACTGGCCTGGCTTTGGAAGATATTGGATATTGTTTTGATATCACAATTCGGTTGCATTTTGCCACCCTTGGCCAAGTGTTTGTGAGGCCCCCGAACAAGCACAGAACTAGGCATGGCCATTAATTGCTGAACATTCCTTTCTCCACCCAGGCAAGCCAGACTCAGCCAGATCTTGCTTTAGGAGACCTCCCTAGACAAACACCTCATTAAAGATGCACACTAATACAAAGAGCCCCCTGCCCTGAGCAGGTAACTTGCCGAGCTGGACGCTTGTCTGTCAAGTACGCTGCATCTGCATACTGGCCATTCCTTTGTTGATTCGGACTTAATCCAATCATGTTAAATTCTGACCTTTCGGAGACATTGTCTCGCGCCCAAACCTCATTGTTCTTCCCAAAGTACAGACTAGCCTACGGTCATATCTTCCCTATAAAACCCCCCAGTTCCGAGAGCTTCCTCGGATCGCTCTGAACTACAACCCCGCCTTGCTGCCGCTGCGTCCGCCGAGCTTTCCCCTCGGTCTCCGTCTGAGACTGTGCATCCATGGACTTCTTCATTGATCTACCCCAGGCTTCGGACAGGTGCAGTATCTCCCACTTCAACAATCACTCTCAAACTCCCTCTATACCGCTAACACCTTTATTTTCTATAGTTACTTATGTGAGTATGTTGCATACACGGTTTGCCTGTATTTAATAAGATCACTGTTATTATTTCACATTTGGTGTGCTTTTTGGCTTGGCCTGATCCTGTAGACATTGGGTTACAAGATCCTCGCTAAGTTACCCTGCCTCTCGTTAGCTTGAAGTGAGCGCTCCAGTTAATTTCCCCATCTTGTGTTATTGTGTTTTGGTTATTTGGGTGCCCCTCCTGGGACCCCCAGCCAACAGGGTAACAGAACCTTTACCATCCTTTACCATCACCCACCTGTTCAGTTATTCATATGAATCTCCTTGCATAAAATTCACAGTACCAAGAACGCAAATGAGGACACGACAGTTTACAGAGGACAGATAGTTTACAGAGGGGAAAAATATGCCCCAAGGGCAATTCCTCTTATTTATCTTTGTTATTTTTAACAGCTAATGTTAGTTTTGCACAAAACAGGATGGGCAGAACTGAAACTCTAAGACAACGCTAAATACTCCCAAACATGTCTGCAAGTCTGAGTGGCAAATTAATACACTGATACCACACTGATAGCTTCACGTTTCAACATTCTGGCATACCCAGGGTTCCTGTGAGTGTAAAAGAGTGAAGCACAAGACGTGTAGAGAAAGTAATTATGAATAATTCATTGAGAGAAAAGGCCTCCAACTGGGACCAACTATTTTCACTGCTTTGTTCGTTTGTTTGTTTGTTTGTTTGTTTGTTTGTTTGTTTAGAGAAGGATTTTTTTAAAAAAAAAGTTGTAGCATATAGCCACAGTGGGCAACAGGCAGATGTGAGCAACATTCACAGTTACGCACATCATTGCAAAGCAAAGAGAAGCTGCTTCATGTTGTCAACTGTTGACTCAATGGCAATGACAAAGGGAAAAGGATGAATTTGTAGATTAGCTCCACTGCTGCTCTTCCACTAATTTCACACATAGCTGGTTCATGCTTGGCTTTTCCTGGTCACCATTTCATGAGCCATTAATAGTCTTGGCTGTAGTTGTATTAAGCTTACTGCCAAAGTGTCACAATTATGTTTTTCTTGCAGCCATTGATTGCACCTCAATGGACTCATATCTAGAGGAATTCTTTCTAAATCCATCAGGACCTCAGAATTAGCATTGACTCCTTCTGCTCTTTTCCTCACTTCGAGGGTGGAAGGAGAATGGAAGCAAATGGGTCCTTGGTGTCACTTCACTGTACATTTTTTTTAAAAGCTGAATTCACCAGCAGTGACACTTCCCTGTCCTTCAGGAGATGTTTCTTTGAAGGATGACACTCTAGTGACAGAAGGAAGAGCAGTAGCTGCGTCCGCCTCTAACTCAGGTTTGGTTAATGAGCCAGAAGAACCTGAAAGAGTTTTTGAGAGAATGGCACCCAGAGGAGTTGAAGTGACCAACTTCCATTTCTGCCGTCTTACCTTTCTTCATTTGGTCTGACATTTTTGTTGAAAACTAGCCGCCTATGGCAATGGATTGATGGTATACGAGTCTACAGAAAAGAAAGATGCAGACAGATTCTTCTTTTTTTTAAAAAAAAAGTAAATACATGAAAAATGCAGCTGACGAGGTCACATGTTTGCCAAGCAGAGTGACTGCATATGAAAGAACACAGAGAATGTATATTTAAGAAGGAATCACCTCCAAGTTGCAAAAAAGATAAGCACAAAATGAACTGAGACATTTTAAAAGGAACTGGTAGGACTGCTAGAATTGGGTCTTTCAAGCCATGGTGTTTATTTTATTGAACTGATGGAAATGTACGGTTGTGTGTGTATGTGAGAGAGAAAGAGATTTCAATGGCAAATCTTAGTTTTCTGCCTAAGTAACCTAGTGTGTACCAATATTCACATAACAAGCAGTCTCTGTCTTGTAAAAAAAAAAAAAATTGCTATGAGAATCCTTTTCTATTGTTAGCTGCTGTGGGGAAAAAGTGTAGATATGATCTGGCCATAGCACATTAAGAAATTTGAATGTGACAGCTTTAAGCATGTGTTGGTAAGTATTATTTTAAAAGTCCTTTTTTCTTCAGAACAAATCACTGACTGAAGGTGTAGCTCCAAAATGCTGGAATTTTCCTTTTCCTATGTGAATCTGAATCTAATACCTGTTAAAATCAGAACCTGTTTGGTTCACTAGAATTATATAATTTACAATGTAATTCTGTTCATGTTTACTTAGCACTACTTTCAATGAGGATTACAGCCAGGCAGTCAGGTATAGAGAGCCAGTGTGGGGTAGTGGTTTGAACATTGGGCTCTCTCCTCTTCTACTTTCTCCATTTATACTCAGCTTACTTCTATTTTTGCAAACTGATTTCAGTGTGCAAAAGTAGTTTGTATTCAGTTAATTTAGCAGAGAAGAAAGCAGAAGAGGAAGCATAGTGTTGCCCTCCCCAGTAAGCTCAGGCAAAAGCAAACTGCTGCAGACTCTCCAAGCTATTCTGTTCTTCGCCATTAATGACCACTCCCTGGTGTTGCTTGGATGCTCATGTCCCAGTTTTCATCTGTGAAATGTTGGCAGATATGGACTGGTTGTGTTACATTTTCTCCATTGATTTCTAGACGTAGTTCTGACAAAGATTCTCTGCTCACATCCAGTATGGTATGCTGGATACCGAGTAACCGTGTCCCCCTTCCATCTAATTTTGTTCCTTCAATGTATCTATCTGCTTTCTATGAATTTACCTGTTTCTTTGCCATTCAAGTAGCACTGCAGCAACAATTATTCCACTTCAATCTGCCATGTCCACTTTGCTAGTTACCAAGCAACTGCATTGTACATATCCAAACTACTCCAGGTTCATGTAGACTTTATACCCCCAAATAAATCTGTCCAGTGTACTTCCCTCCCTACAGGATGCCTGGAACATAAGTCCTTTCCTTTTATGTATGAGATACCTTGCAGAAGAATTCAATCAAATTTGGCCCCCAGAAACAGGGACTGAATTGAGCATGGTTTCACCCTGTTCTGGTCAGATGACCATCTAATGTTCAAGAGCTGCTTCCACAGGCAGGGGCACAGCTGAGTTGTCCAAGGTCGTAGTTAGTTAACAGGGTGCTTATTGCAGGGTTGACACCTGGGGTGACTATGCTATCAGTTGAAGGGCTGAGCTGGTCTTAAGCACAGACTACTGAATCTGGCCCTTTCTGAGAAGAATAAAATAGGACTATTTATTTATACTGTCTCAGTATGTAATATACTTATTTTTAATGGGTCCTCATTGTAATCAATGCGCTGCCATGAAGATGGCAAAACAGAGCTCAATACAAACTATCTAGTTTTAAACCTTTACACTTAACTGACCTATGAGAAACCTCATTGAAACTGGAGAAGTTGCATTGTCAAATTCTTTTTCACGTCCTCAGGCAACTGATGGCTCACACAAACGACCTCATTACTATACTAATCATACAGCATGTCTGTGTAAATTACAAAGTTGCCTTGTAAGAGAAAAATTCTAACAAGGCAACAGAACAAGAGGCACTACTTTTTTAAACAGGAGAAGTCTTTTATCATCCAGAGTGTGTGTATGTACCTTCGAGCCATCTGTCTACTTACATTCATCCCATGAATTTTATAGTTTTCTTAGGCAAAGAATATTTAGCAGTGGTTTGTATTGCCTTCCCTTTGAAATTTAGTCTATCACACCTGGTACTTATGTAGTATAGTATAGATTCTATATCGAAGCCTTAGACCTGCAAACCATAAGCATATCCATGGCCATTTCTGTACTACACTGGTATAGTGCTATTACTCCATTTTCAGCATCCTGTGGATGTAGTTTACTGAGGCCAAAGAGCTCTCTGGTTGAGAATCCTAAATGCCCCTCCCTGAACTGCAAACCCCAGGATTCCATAGGATGTTGAAAGTGGAACAATAGCACTATAACAGTGTAGTGCAGAAATATCCCATGAAAGTTAGCTGCCATTTCATCTTCTTATAGTAATTGTACCACAAAAGATGGAATACTGGGGCCAAAATTGTACTGTGTCATTATGGTGGCATAACATTCATTCTCTCAGCAATTGCACTTTCTTGGTGTCCACAGTCGGGCATTGTCCAAAACAGATCTGCACAAGTGGTTGCCCTTCCTCTGAGTGCATATAAGTGTGATCCCTAACATTCTTAACTGCGAGCATTCCTAACTGTGAATGGCTTTACAACAAGGACCACTGGCTTGAGAATCCCATTTCACAATGACTTGCACAACACTGCAGACCAGAAGAAGTGCATGTTTACAGTACATAAATATTGCACAGGCTTTTGGCCTGAGTCTGCAGTCCCAGGCCCTTTCTACATGATGACAACGTCCCAGCATAGGGAAGCAAGAGGAGTGGGACTGCAACAACGCTTTCACATGACATTTGTCACAGTCCCGCCCTACTTGCAACACCAGCCGGCACGATCGCGGGCTATATTATTGACGGAGAAACTCCATCAATGACCCCTGATCGTGCAAGCCTTCTGTTGCAGCTGGCCATGCAGAAGGGCCAGAAGCACAATCTACTCACTTCCTCCCCTACTGAAGCATGGGAAGAAGGCCAACTACAGTCCTAAAGGACAGAGCATGTTCCTCTTGCTCCCTTCCACAAGCAGCTGGTTGTGTGTAGAGAGGAGCATTGGGAACACACTCCCATCCTGACAGAGGTGCTGCTGGGATTGTGATGGGATAACATGGGAGAGCATCATCATGCAGAAAAGACCCTATATACACTTACCTGATACTAAGTCCCACTGAACACAACACTCCTCAGTTGGCATGCTTAGGATTGTATTGTTAGACATAAATAGCTGTGTAAATAGTGTATGTATTTGAAACTAAAAGTTCTCAGATAAGTAGCATAACCAACTTTGTAGCTTTGGCATCATCATCACTTGACTTGTATGACACAATCTAATTATAATGCTGCAGAAGGAATGTTCAAGGAGTCTAGTGGTGACATTCAGATATTTTGAACTGAATTAAATTGTATGTAGAAATTTTGAATATTAACAAAAATACTGGATTTCTATGACATTAGTAGAAAGAACCAGATTTTAACACCAAAAACTGAATTTAGAAAAATTTTGAGTCAATTTCTTTGTTTTGCACTTGGAAAACCATGCAGCATGTGCCTATAGTTTCCAAGTATTCCAGAACAAAACTATCATATTTTAAAGTATGTACAGATACAAACTAGAAGTAGAATATATATGAAATGCAGCTGGATTTCCTCTCTACAAGCCATATTCTGTGACAGATCATTTAATCATAGCTGTGCAAGTCAGTTTGTACTCTTCTCATCCACATTGCTAAACTATGTGTGAAACAGAGATATAAACAAAGCAACAATAATGTATCTTTATAGCTGAAATGTTCTGTATCCAGGTTTCAGAATGTAATTCTCAATAAAGTTTGAGAAAGTAATAGCCTCTAGCTTGTAGGAAGGAGAGAAACAATTTAGATCCAGTGTTACTGTTCTAATCTTGAGTCTTGACTTAGACTTACGGCTGGGGTACAGACTTGGAACAGCAGAAATAGTTCCTTTCTGAGAATCTGAGACAGGATCTGCAATTTTACTCTTTTCTAAAATGGATCCCCAAGGTTTCAAAGGACTTGAATATGTATAAATTAAGCGTGTGTGTGTGTGTGTGTGTGTGTGTGTAATAGACACATACTAAGCTTCCAAAGCTCAATCATTCTGAGGAAACTAAACTCTGTAGTGTCATCTCTGGATTTCTCTACTCTTAAGGAGATGGAAACTGGTTATGGCAACACTTCAGCAAATGACAAACAAATAATGCATAACAGCTGGAACACTACATTCTGGTTGTGTAATGGACATAAGTGGAGACAGGTTTTGCACTGTACATTGGACAATGAGGACAGTCTCCACGCCAAATGATAAATGTACACAAATCACATGTTAGTAATGGGACTATCCCAAAACAGTTGCACAACACTTCCACCTTTTGTTCATTATATCTTGAACTTCTAAGCATCAGTCCTTGAATAAAAAAATTCAAAGCGAAAAAGATGGCTGAATTAGGATATATCCACAAACTCCAGTCCAGTGTCTGTGGTTTGAACAAAGACAGTGGTACACACACTACACATATTAAAACATGAGTTGTCATCATAGCTACTAAGTAGGATCTTCATGATGGCTTTACTGCAACTCTTTACTGGCCTTGTACCATGAAATTTCTTTTTCTGTTAGTCTCAGATGTGTTACAGAATCCACACACACACACGCACACACACATATATATAGTTTTTACTTACATTACATCCAACACAGTTGGGAAGAGAATTGATTTCAGCAGAGTGATTGTCCCTGCAGGTCCTTTTTTGCCATTATTAAGGCCAGTTTTTGAGAGTAATCAACCAGTTTTTTAACAAAAGGAAAGCACTTATTAACTTTGCCTGGATTATTAATGGAAGTCACCATCTGAATTCTTGTTTCCCTTAAAACTAGATTTTCCTTTCCAACCCCCAGTCTTACAGCATTTAGCTGACGACATAAATATCTTCTTCCACAAGCAGGCCAAAGCGCCATCTTGTCTAGATCTCAGAATGGAATCCTACTGGTGCATTCTGCCAACATCACTATGCCAGTGTAAACCATGATGTCAGGAGGAAAAAGTCCACAGAAAAAATAGAGCATTGGAGAAACAGTCCACTTAGTGGCGGCAGATGCATTTTGTGTACAATTCTTTGCCACTACTCTGGAAAAAGTGCAACAGCTGGCATAGTGAACAAACACTACCACCTGTGTCTCCTTAAACCAAACAAATAAAAGCCTCTGGGAAGCTCAGAAGCAGGACATAATGGTCATGGGACAGCTCATCATTTGTCATTTGAAAATGTAAAGTATATTAGTAGTACAGAGGTAATTTTAAAATGAAAGCATTGTTCAGAATGCATCAGAGAAAAGCAAAGTTTTCCAGTTAAATGATGGCAGCTCAGCTTTATATATTTATCAAACAAAATAAAAAGAATGGAGTCAATAAAATCAACATATAAGGTATTTCATAAATAAGTAGGAGGAATTCCATCATGAAAATAAAGCTGACACTATAAAATCCAACCCGATATTTGCAGTACTTGATCTGTTGTGTACTGCAGGTGGCCCATCAAACCACACATCCTACAAGGATGTGCAAAGGGGGGGGTTGTTTTGGGGTTTTTTGGAAGTGCAGAGAACATGTCTGAATGAGATATGAGTATTTGATTAAAACCTTTCCTGTACCCTTCCTGACGGCGATAAAAGAGCTAAGAAATCTTTGCTGTATGGAGGAATGATAAACAGTCTGAGGGAGGAGAAAAAGAAATAACGTTAGCCAACAAATTTGGGATATAAATATGACTGTGTATAAATATGATCCTGACAATGAATACCAATAAACCTTGTAGGAGAAGCAGCATGACAAGGGCTCTGTCAGTGCTGGATCCTCCACAAGAGCAACAACCTTCCCTTTGACTTCCATGGCGCACAAAAGATACTTAACACAGATCTCACTGGAACATTTCTGAGGAGGGAGACAAAAGCAAGGATGGAAGCAATACAAAATAAAGGTAAAATCCAAGAAGAATGCATGTGTAGGGGAGGGGGTCTTTTTAGTAACAACTGTAAAAGTTTCTTCTTTGCAGTAACACCACTCCCTGGGCACTCAATAAATGAACATTCTGTGAATATTTTATTAATTTTCTTCCTTTTCTTCAGATCACCTATGTCAGTCAATACACAGGTACTGCAATGTAAGCATACAACAATCCACTTAAGAACTTATAATAAATCCAAAAGAGGATGATAAACAGTTGGGAGGCCCTCCCTTACACTAAGGGACAAGGACGCTGATATATAGGTGGTTTTCTGCAAGCCTATAGCATCCTAACTCACCAAGATGGAGAAGGACTAGCTGAGTCAATGCTAGGCCAGCTGAAGCTCTAATTAATCCAAACTTCTCCTAAGCTATGATTGTTGGAAATTATTTAAGACTATCCTATTCTGGCATTTGTGTGGCATTGTGACTGCATCACTGTGCTGGAGAAGGTTCATACCTAACATAACTGGACTCCTCCCAACATAAGGGCACTCTTAGACCCTTTCCGCACATGGATGTTAACACGGACCAAGGTGTCCTGGCACGGAGGTCATCCGCACCTTGGATCAGACTAGGTTCGGACTATCTAACTAGTTCCGCACCTTAGTCCGATCCAAACCGCCCCCAAGTAGTCCTCCAGCATGCTAAGTAAAGACCAGAAAAATCCGCTCTTTCAATTTTCTGGAGCGCGCCACTGCGTTCCTGCTTACCTGTGCAGATGTGCAGGCTTGCACCAATGCAAGCCTGTGATCAGCAGAGGGTGGGCTGTGGGCGTGGCCAGCGTCAGCGGTTGGTCCGGACCCACAAAGACACAGGAAGCCGCCATTTTCAGCCAGAGCAGTGCAGATCTAAAGACCTCGCACTGCTCCGGTTCGCCCTGGACTAATGGAGGAGCCCTGCAGAAGGGCTCAAGGGAAAGTCCATGTTACTTCGGACCCAAGAAGAGCCGGTAAGTAATGGCACGGAGTGATTCACTCGCCTCGTGCGGAAAGGGCCTTCGTCTTAAACTTTAGAGCCAGTGTGGCACAGCAGCTGGAGTGTTGGACTAAATGCTGGGGCCATTTACACATTCACTGTTGTAGTGCTGCTATTCCACTTTCAACATCTTGTGGAATTCTGGGGTTTGTAGTTTGCTGAGGCCAAAGAGCTCTCTGGCTGAGAATTATAAAGGCCCCTTCCTAAACTTCAAACCCCAGAATTCCACAGGATGTTGAAAGCGGAATAAAAGCTCTACAGCAGTGTAGTGTGGAAATGGCCTGGGAGAACAAGGTTCAAGTTCCCCCTCAGCCATGGAAATCCATCGGCTGGCCTTGTACAAGTCACACTGTCTCAGCCTAAGAGGAAGGGAATGGCAAAACTCCTCAGAAGAAATTTTGCCAAGAAAACCTAAAAGACAGTGACCATAAGTTGGAGTTGACTTGGAGACACATAACAACAACAAAGTTTTGAACTGTAGCAATCTAATATTATAGCATAATTGTCCCAAGACCTATAATTTTGATGTTTGATGATAGATTAGCAAGAAGCTACTCAACTAGCCCCAAACCTAGTTAGTTAGTTCTTTTATACAGTTAGTTAGTTCTTTTATTGAACAGTTTATTGAGAATAGGAGATTGCTGTTGCAGTATATGTGTAAGAATGTACCCTTTCTCAACATTATGAACATCTCTCTTTATCTTAGCTATAAAGAAGAATAGTCAGTTAAACAGAATTTGGCAAACTATCAAGATACAGTCATCCCTCCACATTTGCTAGGGTTAGGGGCACAGGACCCCCATAAAAGCGAATAAAATGTGAATAACTCTAGCCTCCCCCCCAGCCATATTTAACACACACAAAAAGTATGATCACCATTATTCAACCCACCACGGATTCCTTTGAGGCACCAGGATTCCCTCACAAGGAAGAAGTGGGTGGCTGGTGCGGCTGACTGCCACCTCCACTGCTGCCTCACACCATTTTTAATAGGGACGTACAAGCCTCATTGGCAGTTTCTCAGTCTCACGAGGCTTGCAGTCCCTATTAAAAATGGCACAGGGAGGCAGTAGAGGTGATAGCAAATCCACAAATAATCAAATCCGCAAAAGTGAAACCTGCAAATGAGGAGGGCTGACTGTAAATTATTTCACATTTTTATAGAAGTGTCCAAGAAGAGAAAACTGTTAGTCAGTGATTCTCACTATTTATCCAACAGTAGGAATACTCAAAGACATAGCCATGTTAGTCTGTAACAGTATAGGAAAGGATCTTGTAGTACCTTTGAGACTGACAGAGAGAAGCTTGTAGTATAAGCTTTTGTAGACCTAATCTTCTTCATCTGATGCAAACATCTACATCTGAAGAAGTAGACTGAGTCTACATGCTACAAACTTCTCTCTCTCAGTCCGAAAAGTGCCCAAGTTCCTTTATCCAGCAGTGTCCTTTACCTGGGATACTGCCAGCACTAATATAAATGTCTGACAAGAAGTGTTTTAGGCATAACCTATAGAGATTATGGAAAATTATTTGTGATTATCTTAAAATACTGTCAACCAACAGTATGATGAATCTGCTAAACTGGACTTTAGCACACCACATGCATTGCAGAGTACTAAAGAACTCAGTTGAGCAAATGCAGTTTTCTCCATCCCTGCCAATGCAAGCATGTGCATGTGGCACAAAGCAGACTGGCAGGGAGCAGGAGATCCCCACATGCCACCTTCTTGTGGTACTTGGCGGCTTCCTTGTCAGTGCAGCAGTGAACCCTGCTTCAGGTTTTAGTATGAACTTTAAAGGAGCTTTCCAAGGTGCTGAGCCCAAATAGGTTCAGCACCTTTAACATTACATTACAGTCCATTACAGTTTGGACTAAATCCCAGAGCAGATTCACTGTCCCACTAACATACGTGCTATCACTGGCACCTACATTTCTCCTCAGCTATGGGTTCCTGGACCATCAAGCTTCTTGTGCTCAGTAGCATGACTGCACCACACCCACATACAATACAATACTAATTTTATTGACAAAGAAGAAGGTCTGTTCCCTCTCTTGTTTGACATTTCTCCAACTGTAATGCTTTAAGTGAGTTTTGATAGTGGTAAGCTAGCTCTCCAAAAAATGCTGTTAACAGGTTATAAATGATGCTGTTCTTTTTTAAAAAAAAATCAGTAAAGGAAGCCAGTGACTGCTTGAAGAAAACAAGTCGTATCTTACTTTAAATTAGCTTACTCCTTTGCAATATAGAGGAGATTCAGTCTACCAGAAATGCTTCCTCTGCAAATACTGTTGAGAAAAATGGAAAAGGCTGCAGTATTGTTCTCTAGCATAGTGTTCTTGCCCAAATTCCATTTGTTTCTCAGTGTGGTCAAAAAGGCAAGAACAAGTAAAAGCTCGACTAGATCAGACCAAAGGCCCATCTTGTCCAGCAGCCTGGTTCCCACAGCAGCCAACAAAATATACATGGGAATAGCAATTCTTTTTTTTCTTTTTTTCAAAAAGTTATCTCTGACACCTTGTTTTACCTCAAAATTGGCATTTTACTGTACCAGAAGTCCTTACTGGTTTTGTTTTTTGAACTTTAATATATTTAGTTAGTGAGTAGGCTGCACAAGAAAGCAGAAAAACAGCACTGAATCCCAGGCATTTGCCAACTCTTGGCTTAAGCTGTGCCACCAGTGATGATCAAACTTTAGCATTTGTAAATAAATCACAAATGTTAAAAACAGCATGCATTTGATCACCCACACAATTTATGTCTGATAAATACCTTTGTTAGTAAAAAAGAAGAAACCAGAAATTACACCACTTCAGCACCAGTGATTTAAATGCATTTTGTACTACTCTAAATTAGTATTTTTTTTTCATGGGATTACTGATAAACAAACAATAAACTCAAGCCCAAAACCTCCTTGGCTGTGTGAAAAAGGTTGCATAGTTCTTTGGATCCCAACCAAAATTGGGCTGCAGTGCTGTGTGCTATTACTTCCTTGGAATAAACCCAGCTGAATACAATGGCATTCATTTCTGGCTCGGCATATTTAACATTCTGCTATTAAAAGGTCACAAAAAAAAACCACAAGTAAATAAAAAGATATTAATTCTGAAGATATTTTCTCTATACCTTTCTAAGAAAATAGTTACAATTTTAAGCATTTTCTAGGGCAAACTTATGGCCACAGACCCAATTCTAATAAGCAGATGTTGTTCACAGTTCTTGTCTTCACATGCATCAAAGCACTCCATCAGAAATACTCCACAAGCAAAGGAGATGCAGGCAATTCTGTCCTGAACTGGGAGGGAAGGAGCAGTCGTGGATTTTAATCTCATAGAGTTGAACCAGAAAACTTAATCAAACCATGTTTGACCTTGAAAACAAGATTAAGTGTTTAATCTAATCTGGAAACACAATACTCTGAAGAAACATTGCTAGAATTGGAGATGGTTAAATCAACCTTTGATAAAATAGTAACCCAGAGGGCAGCTTCCTTTTCATTCTTTGTCTGACCAACATACGCTTGCTCTTTATTAGTAAGAGGCCTGACTTCATGCTGGTCTGCCGGAGAAGAGGAAAAATGAGGGGAAAACTCACAATTGTATTTTGCTGCCTTTTCAATTGGTGTGCAGCAACATGTCCCTTTGCCCTCAGACTGCAGAATGATGATACGGGAGACATTGTTTGAGTTGAAAGGAAATGACCTGCTGTGGCTTAGCCATGCTGGCTCCTTCTCCCTGCCCCTCAGACCTTCTGCTCCTGAAGGGCTACAGCAATTAGGTCCTTGCCTAAGCAAGAGGCAGAGGGGACAGATTTGGGGTAACAAGGGGGAAAATATCTTAAACCATTGGATACATACTAAGCTCATGTGCTTACACAAAATATCAGAGACAAAGAACAAAATCCATGAGAGCAACTTCCACTTGGGTCATTTCCAATTAGGTGTCATCATCAAGAGCCAATGTGGTATAGTGAGTTGAATGTTGGACTAGGACTCTGGGAGGCCAGGGTTCACTCAGCCCTAGAAACCGACTAGGTGATCCTGGACAAGTCACATTATCTTAGCCTCAGAGGAGGGCAATGGCAACCACCCCCGCCAAATAGATCTTGCCAAGAAACCATTGTGATAGTTTGCCATAAGTCAGAAATGCCTTTAAGGCACACAGCAAGAGTGGCCAGTCACAGCTCCCACTTACCAAATCTTTTTAACAATTCAGCTTAACTCGCTTTATGAATGCATAAAATGTTCCTTTTTCTGTTGCAGACTTTATTTATGTTTCTGGGGAATAACTATTGGAAATTAAGGTGCTAAAAAAATAAGAGAGATTCAAACCATCACATGCGTGTTTGACACTGTTAGATATTGTTTTAATAAAACAGGTCTTCCACCATAGATCATCAAAATGTGCCTGCTCTCAGGAATGGCTTCTTTTGGTGAATAAAAGGGGGGAAAGAGCAGAACGTCTTTTGACTGGAGGACTGTCCCAAACCGTGTGAGGAGCTACTTCAATGCCTCTTCATCTGAATTAATAAACATTACATTTCTGGGCTGTGTCTCAGAATCCCCTGACCAACATGGTCACTGTCTTCAAAAAAAGTAAGTTCTCCTCTTCATTACTTGTTTTCTAACCATGGCTGAACCTACACCGAAAGTACCCCTGCCTCAACTTGACTCCTTTACTGCCATATACACCTTTTTCAGTCAAACTGAATTCATGCAGGATCTCGATGACATGGTCCCATTGATGCCAGGAGTGTTTCCACCCTGTGAACATGTTCACCATATTGATTTATTTTATCACATACCACAGAACTGGGGGGTTTTTTTTTTTTGGGGGAATTTACAATGCAGTGCATATTGGCATATTCACTTAATCAAGTAGCCTTTGTTTTCCCTTTGTTCTGATTGCTTCCCTGTGCTTCTATAATGTGAAGCTGGTAGAGAGGAGGAGGATGAAATGCTGACTTGTGAATCTATGAATGGTCGTATGTGAAGATTTGCATACAAAAAAAAAAAACCACATGAAAGAGGAACACGTCTTTTCTGGATGCAGACACAAACAAGGGAGCTGTCAGGCTCCGGGCGTGGCTGCGCCAGAGGGCGCCGCGGAGGCCGATCCCGGCGTTCCTAGGAGGAGGACGCGGATCTGGGCCCGTCGGAGGCTGTGGGCGGCGGGGGCGGACGCGGCCGCCGCGGAGGGCTCCGCCACCGGGGGGGATCGCGGGGACGCCGGGCAGATGCCGACCCCAGCGAGGGTCTTCCCCGCGGGACGGAGGCCGCCGTCCCGCCAAGGATCGTCCCACCGCTGCGGGGGTGCCGCCCGGCTCCCAGGCCGCTGGGCGTGGCGGACGAGGACCCCGGGAGGAGGGGGGCCCGGGGCCCTCCGGGGGCACCGCCCCCGAGGGGGCCTCGGAAAGGCTGAGGCGCCGCCCTCCGCCGACGTTCCTGCGGCGGCGGCGGTTTAAAGGAGGCCAGCCGCCGCTCCCGGCGGTGCAAGAGAAACACCTGGGGGCAGGGAGCTCCCAGCTGTAGGCTGCGAGCCCAGCCATGTGCTCGGCCCGGATTGGCTGCTGGCCGGTCTGCAGGCCTTTTTAGGCAGGCGCGGGGCTGGGGTAGGCACGGAGCAACAACCGTCGGCTTCCCGTGCGTCTGTCGCCCGTGCCTTGTTCCAGTCAGCCCGTGCCTGCGTGCTGCTGCCCGGCTCCTCCAACACCCTTCCCTGCTTTAAAGGTGGAACCATTTTGTGTTCAGGGTGAGGCAACCCGTTGTTTTTTCTGTTATGCCTGCTGTGAAGGCAAACCTCAGTTAGGCCGTTTGCTCGCGGCAGCGCTCCTGAGTGACTGTTTTGGGATGCAGCTGGTGGCCGTCCGCCCCGGCCCCTGCTTGACCTCAGCCCGCGCTGACGTTGTTCTCCGTCACCCGGTCAAGCAGGATGGAAGGGGAGAACGCAGCTCTAAAGGGCCCCAGCGGGCCCGCCCAGGCCCAGGAGAACCAGGGTCTGCGGACCCAAGTGGACCAGCTCTCCCACGCCCTGCAGGCCCTGCAGATCCAGGTCGGCCAGCTGCAGGCCGCCCGGCCTCCGCCAGCGCCAAAGATCCCCATGGCGATACTGCCCCGCTTCCGGGAGAACCCTCCGAGCTGGAGACTTTTGTGGCCCCCCGGGGGTTTTCGGGTCCGTGCCCAAGACTTTCCCAATGAGCGGGCCCAGGTGGCCTTCATGATCAGCCTGCTTTTGGGATGCCACCCAAAATGGGCCACGCCTCTGCTCCGCCAGAACAGCGGCATCCTGGATGACATGGCCACGTTCCTGCAGGCCTTCCGGGCGGTGTGGGGGGACCCGGTGCAGGTTGGGGGCCAGTCGCCACTGCGCCAGCTGAGAAAGGGCCCGGGGGTTCGGTAGGGGACTATACCACCATGTTCCCCCTGCTGGCACAAGACCTGGCCTAAACCCCCCGCCCTCCAAATCAACCGGGCCGGCCTCTCGGCCAGATCTTGGATGGTTTGGCCCACGCCCCCCCCCGGAGACGTTGGAGCTGCTAATGAGGCCCTCCGGAAGCGGGCGCCTGGAGGCCCGAAGGCAGGCCCGTCGGGCGGGCTCCACCAGCACCCGAACCTGGACGCCGGCTCCCCGAGAGGCCCCGCCCAGCCGCCCGGGGGCGGGGCCCCCGCCAGCGGAGCCAGTGGCAAAGGCTCATGCAGCTCGGGGGGGCGCGGCCCCGCCTGACCGCCGAGGAAAAGGGAGAGGCGGCGGCGGGCGGGTCTGTGCCTGTACTGCGGCCTGGGAGGTCACTTCGCCCGCATGTGTCCCTCGAAGTCCGCCATCCCAGGGGCCCCGGGGAAAAAGCCATCCCCCAGGTCTAGAGGGCCTGCGAGGCCGGGGGGAGCCCGAAGGCGGGACAGACGCAGACGCCTCGACGCGACGGCGAGACCTGCTGCTGGGGGCCACAGCTGTGGCCTCGGCAGGGACAGCCCATCCCCGTAGGGGCCATGATCGACTCCGGGGCGTCCAATAACTTCCTGGACCTCCATTTTGCCCAAGACCACCAGATCCCGCTGTTCCGCTGCCAGAGCCACGACCAGTGGAGACCTTTAGGGGATTCTGAAGTCCGGCCCCATTACCCACCGGACGGTCGAGGTGGGTTTCGAGATCCAGGGCCATTTCGAGCGGACGAGTTTTTTGTGGCCGCGGTGCCCTTTTTCCCCCGTGGTGCTGGGGATGCCCTGGCTCTCCCCATCCCGCACATCTCCTGGGCGCGGCGCGAGGTGCTGTTTCATCCGAGTACTGCCAAGAGCACTGCTGGCCCGAGAAGCTGATGGCTACTTTAAAACCTCCGGGACCGGGACACCCGGGAACTGCCGCAGAAGTACCGGGAATTTGTATGTGGACCGGGAGGCCAACGCCTACCCCTGCACCGGGTCTACGACTGCACTATAACCTGGTACCCGGGGGCCCCATGGCGGCCGCTTTCGCCTCTCAGAACCGGAGCGGGCAGCCTTGCGGGGTTTTTGGGGGAAAAACCTTGGGGTTCGGTGGCCCTCGACCTCCCCAGCTGGGGCGCCGGTGCTGTTCGTTTGCCAGAAGTGGGGACTCGTTTCAACGCTCCATGCCCTCAACCGGATTCCATTTGCAACCGCTCCCGCTCCCCGATCCCGGAGTTGTTGGAGCGGTTGCGCCCGCCGGCCTTCCGAAGCTGGACCTCCGTGGAGCCTACAACCTGGTGCGGTCCGGGGCCCGGGGACGAGTGGGAGGCGTTCCAGACCCGGTCGGGGACTTGAGTCACTAATGCCCTTCGGCCTGTGTAAAGCGCCCGGTGTTCCAGCACTTCGTGAACAACGTCTTCCGGGCTCCTGGACCGCTTTGTCATCATCTACCTTGACGACTTCCTGATCTCCCGAAAAGCAAGTCCATGAGGCACAGGCGCCTTGCTGAGCGGCTGCGGGAGCACCGCCTTTACGCCAAGCTCGAGAAGTGTGCTTTTACCTCTCGGAAGTCGACTTCTTGGGCTACCGCGTGTCTCATCGGGGAAAAGAGATGGGTCCGGCGAAGGTGGAGGCCATTGTGTCCTGGCAGGCCCCGAAGAGCCGCAAGGATGTGCAGCGGTTCCCGGGGTTCGCCAACTTTTGGAAGTTTTTTGCCGACTACGCGTCGGGGGGGCCCCCCCACCCAGGTGCTCCGTGGCAAGGCGCCCTTTCCCGTGGACCCCTGGGCGCAGCAGGCGTTCGATTGGTTAAGCCCGCTTCACCACGGAGCCCATCCTGCAGCACCCCGATCCCCCACGGCCCTTCGTCCTAGAGACCGATGCCTCGGACGTCGCGGTCGGGGCGGTCCTGCTGCAGAGCTCGGGTCCAGAAGGGGGGGCCGGGCCGTCGCCTCCACTCCCAGCAGCTGACCCCCCAGAGCAGAAATACACTATCTGGGAGAAGGACTCCTGGCGGTCAAGGCGGGTTCAGGCTTTGGGGCATTCGGGGCACGTACCCGGACAGGTGCGGGTGACCACCGCAACCTGGGGTACCTGCAGCCGCCCGGAAGCTGCGCTTGGCAGTGCGAGGGCCCAGTTCTTTTCCCCGGGTTTCCCCTTCCAGCTGCAGTACGTGCCTCGGGCCTGCAACCGGGCCCCACGCCCTGCCCAGAAGCCCGAGTATGCCGCCACCCCCCAAAACCCGGGGAGCCGCTCGACCATCCTGCGCCCTGAGAACTTCGCAGCAACCGTGGACGTAACGCCCTGGCGGGCGGTCCCGGGGGGCCCAGGGTTTGGGGGGGCCCCCCCGGGGGTCCCTGCGCCTGGGGGGGCCCCCTCCCCCTGGTCGGAGCGGGGGGGGTGCTTACCATCGCGACCGCCTCTTCGTGCCCTCCGGCCCCTGCCGCGGGAATGCTGCGCCTCTGCCATGCGGAAGGCCCGCGGGGCACTTCGGCTGGTACAAGACCCTGCACCCCGTGCCTGGGAGTTCTGGTGGCCCAGGGTGCGCGGGGATGTGACCATTACGTCCGCTCCTGCCCCGTTGCCGCCGTGCCAAGGACCCGATGGAAAGGCCCTCGGGGCTGCTCCAGCCGCTGCCGACCCCCGCAGGCCCCTGGGGCCATCCCATGGTTCATCACCGAGCTCCTGCCGTCCAAGGGCCACACCATCATCTGGTGGTGGTGGACCTCCTTACGAAGATGGCGCACTTCGTCCTGTGTCGGGCGCTACCTTTTGCGATGGAGACGGCTCGCCTCGTCCTGGAGCACGTCTTCCGGCTGCACGGCCTCCCCGAGAGGATCGTGACCAATCGGGGGGCCAGTTCACCGCCCGGTTCTGGCAGTGTCTGTTGCGGGATGGCTGAACCCTATTCATCGGCCCACCACCCGCAGACCGACGGCCAGACCGAGCGCACCAACGCCACCTGGAGCAGTACCTCGGGGCTCAGCTGCTACCAGCAGGACAACTGGGTCGACCTCCTGCCCGTGGCCAGTTTGCGTAAAAAACACCGTCCATGCCTCCACCCAGCATCCCCGTTCCTGGCCCTCGGCTTCCCCCCCGGGTGGTTTCCCCCCGATCAGGGGCCCTTTTCGGCCCGCTGCGGACCGATGGCTCCCGGAGCTGCGGGCCATCCAACTGCCCCGGGGGCAGCTGGAGCTTGCTGGAGGCGTAAAATGGGGAGCAGACCGGCACCGGCAGCCAGGGCCGCCTCTGCGGGTCGGGGACCGTGTCTGGCTCTCTACGCGCTTCCTACTGCCTGGGCGCCCCAGCCACAAGCTGGATGCCCGGTACATGGGTTTTCCTTTGGGCCCACGTGAACCCCGTGGCCTTCCAGCTCCAACTGCCACGCAACCTACGGGTCCACCCGGTGTTTCACAGGGCGCTGCTCCAGCCAGCCACGGGGGTGCGTCCGGACTCCGGCCCCGGCGTCCCGCCGGCTCCGGCGCTCGTCGGCAATGAGGCAGAGTCTAAGGTGGCTGGGATCCTCGACTCCCGCCGGCGGCACAACCGCCTACAATACTTGGTAGACTGGCGAGGGTATGGTCCGGAGGAGCGCACCTGGGAGAACGCAATGGACGTCCATGCGCCACGGTTGGTGCGGGCCTTCCATCGTCGCTACCCGGCCAAGCCTCATCCCCCACGAGGGGGGCGACCCTGGGGAGGGGAGTGATGTCAGGGCTCCGGGCATGGCCGCGCCAGCGGGCGCCACGGAGGCCGACGCCGGCGTTACCTCCGAGGAGGAGGACGCGGATCCGGGCCCATTGGAGGCTGCGGTCGGCGGCGGCGGCCACGTGGCCGCCGCAGAGGGCTCCGCCACCAGGAGGGATCGCTGGGACGCCGCGGCAGATGCCGATCCCAGCGAGGGTCTTCCCCACGGGACGGAGGCCGCTGACGACGACGAGGATCGTCCCGCCGCTGCGGAGGTCGCCGGCCCGGCTCCCAGGCCGCTGGGCGTGGCGGACGAGGATCCACGGGAGGAGGCGGGCCCCGGGCCCAATCCCGGGGCACCGCCTACTCGCGAGGCGGCCTCGGAAGAGGCTGAGGCTGCCACCCTGCCGCCGACGTTCCTGCGGCGGCGACGGTTCAAGGAGGCCAGCCGCCGCTCCTGGCGGCTGCAAGAGAAACACCTGGGGGCAGGGAGCTCCCAGCTGTAGCGCAGCTGTGAGCCCAGTCACGTGCTCGGCCCGGATTGGCCGCTGGCCGGTCTGCAGGCCTTTTTAGGCAGGCGCGGGGCTGGGGTAGGCACGGAGCAACAACCGTCGGCTTCCCGTGGGTCTGTCGCCCGTGCCTTGTTCCAGTCCAGCCCGTGCCTGCGTGCTGCTGCCCGGCTCCTCCAAGACCCTTCCCTGCGTTAAGGTGCCGTAACCATTTTGTGTTCAGGGTGAGGCAACCCGTTGTTATTTTCTGTTAGTGCCTGCTGTGAAAGCAAACCTCAGTTCCAGGCCATTTGCTCGCGGCAGCGCTCCTGAGTGACTGTTTTGGGATGCGGTTGGTGGCCGGCCCGGCCCGGCCCCTGCTTGACCTCAGCCCACACTGACAGGAGCTACCCTTCCATGGCAGGAACAGTCAGATGACCTGGGTGGCTGCCTGACCTGAGTGCCTACACCCACCAACCTGCTCTCTCTCCCACAACTACCAATTATACCGTGATCCCAATTTGAGGGTCAAACCACATGTTTTAAAAACTCAATTGTTTCCAAAAACAGAGTAATCTGGAGTTTTTGCCTTCAAATCCTAAGGCATCAAAAAGAAGTATTTTTTATACTGGAAGGAATATCTTGTGTTCCAGCAAGACTGGAAATGAGATAAAGATGCATTATTTAGCCTAGTAGATTCAGCCTACAACTTACAGTAGCTACAGTATGAAAATTGCTTCTTTCCTGTTTATATTTTCCAGGGGTGCAGCTAGCTAATATTTCTTTCTTCCAACAAATTTTTTCCTCCAGACTCCAAATTTTTAGCATTGCAATAACTTAGTATTTCAGTTGAGCATCTAGAAGTACAGCTTAGGCATCCAAAGAAAGGGTCCAGGAAAGAGGGCAAATATAAGAGTTCTTAGTGCAAATGATTTTCAATGTCTCCCTTTCTCCAATGCTAGAAATTTGAGGCAGTGAAGGAAAAATTCATAGAGGGGCCAGAATCCATATTTGGGGGACAATGCTCTCCTTTGGCCCACTCTGCAGCTATACTTCTATATTTTTCTCTTTATCTGAAGGGAATAATAGAGATGATGATGGTGATGGTGGTGGTGAGGATGGAGCACTGTTCCTGCCCCTGAACTTGCAGTTTTGTTAGACTATGCTTATATATCCATCTGTGCTGTAGGCAGAAGTGAGAAGAGAGGTTAAGATTTAATTGATATTACTAATGTCCAGGACAATGTGACCCACTGATGCTAATGCTTTTCATGTTTCTCAGTGAAACAGACTGAGAAAAGTCAAGTACATTAGCAGTTTCAGAAATAACGCCAAGTGAATATGCTTATGGACTTGGAGAACAATTGCTCAGGAAATTATTTACTATGGAAAAACAAACACAAATGGTTTCACTCAGATTGGATCTTTTTTAGATGTTAAATTCAACATCCAAAATCTACAAAACAGCAATATCTTTATTGAGCCAACTGAAAAAGCACAAAAGACCTCACACAAGTTTTTGAAGCTCCACTGGTTTCTTCATCAGGCAAAGGGGTTAAATATCATACAGGAGAATTAAAAATGATGTTACAGTCACAGGATGACATTTTGTTTTAAGATGTGACTTCTGTGGCCAATTAAAATGGTCTAGAGGGATATCCACACAGGCAGAGGCCCCTCCTCTGTTTTTGACCATGTGGAGAATGGGAACAAAAGCAATAAAATCCAAGTAATCCAATTTCAACTCCATTAGCAACAGGAAAGTAACTCCCATTGACAACGAAGTTGTCCCAGCCTTATGGAGGCTACCAGCCCCTTTCTTACACAGAGAACATCAAATTGCTCAAGAAGCCCCTGTACTATTACATCTAGAAAAATGTTTAGGTGCTCTACAGGTAACACCACTAACCCTGAATATACATATTCAGGGACAGCAGTGTTGGCCATGCAGCAATATACAACAAAATCCAGAATCCACAAAACTGGGCTGTATACTTGGTGCTGTGCACTTGGCCAGCCATCAGATACAACTGCAGCCTGAGTTTTTGCAGCATGTTTTCTGCGCAAAAGAAATGTGTACAAAAGAGTGCACTTTCTGGGTTGAACAGGAACATTCAATAAACACAAGCTTTAAGCAAAGGGGAAAGTATGCTTGCACAAACATGTAGAACTAAAGTTCTGAGATAGCTGAAGCTGTGCTCCTTTAAAACTCATTGCATATTCAGTATCTGTCCACTCATGTACGATACACACTTACATACTTTACTTTCATTTGTCCAGCAAACACTTGTAGAATTCTTGGTTCAGAAATTTCTAATTAGCTCTTTGAAGAAAACATCAGGTTTTTCTACCAATGAGCAACCATCACACCACTTCTTCCTAACTCATTTACTCCGACATGTATTCTCCCTGCTTCACTTCTCAGGCTAAGGCCTTTTCCGTATTACACCGTTATAGTGCTTTTATTCCACTTTCAACATCCTATGGAATCCTGGAATTTGCAGTTTAGGGAGGGGCCTTTAAAATTCTCAGCCAGAGAGCTCTTTGGGCTCAGTAAAATATAAACCCCAGAATTCCACTGGATGTTGAAAGTAGAATAACAGCACTATAACAGTGTAGTGTGGAAAAGCCCTAAGACAATGAAGTCATAACTGTGAGGGCTTCTGAACTCACTAACTTGTTTCAGTAACCCTAGTATGATTGTGAGAAACATTTGAAGAATCCCTAAGCCTTGACTACTATAGCCCTATTCTACTCCTCCAGTTTGTGGGCTTTGTTCTGAAGCAGCAGCCTAAACCTCATTTGAGTAAAATAACTCATAGTATGATACATGCATTGGATATGTCCACATTATGCAACCAGTCATGTAATTTAATGAAGTATTTCATGGCATTTGTAGGACATTCACAGAAAATTCATACTAATATTCAGTACACCATTATTCAGGTGAATGGATCCATTAACATCACTAGGATAGATAATTTCTGTCAGAAGTCACTCATCATGATGAATTAAAACACATTCCATTGTGCAAATGATCAGTCCATAACTGACTTCAGCAGGTGATGCTGAACCTTTGCCTGTTGTATGTACATTGCAATCTGACCCTTCCATTTTAGTGTCATTCAAAAATATTGGGGGAGGGGATTAGTGCCAAACTGCAAAAATGTATGCCCATAAGAAAAAAATATGGGTAACTTACAGCAAATCTGAAAAATGGTTTGCCTAAATCTAAATCTGAATATTTTAAGTGAAGAGAGAAAATCACTCATTTTGTACTCACCAACTCAGTGCATTCCCAGATTACATGAGTTGTGTCCCATGGATTCATCTCCTCTGATAATGCTAAGATGTCTGCCTGTAAGCCTTAATTTGTACACTCTGTTCTTCCTCACATCAGCTCTAGCTGTTACTGCCAGACTTGTGTGTGGAACTTTACAGTGCATCCACACCACACCATTATAAAACTTTGATAATACTGTGACTCCCTTCCATGCAGTCTTGGGGTTTGTAATTTGGTGACATCCTTAGAATTCTCTGCCTGAAAGTTCTCATGTCATAGTTCCAATTAGTGCACTACAAAGCTGTAAGGTCTTCACCATACCACAAATTTCAGGATTCCATAGGATGGAACTGTGACCATTTAAGTGGCATCAAAGTGCAATAATTGTGCAGTGTGGATACACCCCTGGACAGAAAATACTACTTTTTCTACACTATGCACATCTTATAAACCCCTGTCATACTGTACTTATCATGTCTGTCCTTTTACATACCTTGTTTTTCAAACCAAATTTTGGGGGGAGCTTAAACTAGGGATGTATCAATTGTGACTTTTTTTCCCCAGAACTTTCTTACTTTTGAAGCATTCTGCACAATTTATTTTTAGTGATTTATTTTTAGTTAAAACACAGCATGAAAATTCAGATATGTTATCTCCCAATATACACATTTCCATACATATAATGCCTAACACACAACAGACACACAAAAATACATACAGTGTAAGAAAAGTGTACAAAAACACCACAGTGAAAGACTTCAGGTTTTAGATAAATTTCTCTTAATGTGCAAATTTTTGTATGTGTTTCAAGCAGAGAACCGCATCACAAAATTCTGGGAAGTGCAAAATAGGAAGCATTTGCCTTTGAGTTTGCAACATGCAAAACAAATCAGTTTTATGCTAAAATAAGAAGCAAATTTTTCAATATTCTCTCCGTTTTATTATTTTATAGTAATTTGATAGCATCAGCAAAGTGATGCTACTCACTGTTTTCTCCTGATCGTATACAAATAAGATTAAGAGCACAAATCTCAAAGTAACTTCATTGTGCCGAACATAGGAGGGTGGCTTCTTACGTCCTACCATGGAGATCTATCCATTTACTCCTATTCTCTCCTCCCTGGTTTGTTTTTAATCACTTATCAATTTACAAGAGGGCTCTGAAATATTTTAAGACTGCCTTGAACGCTGCCTTGAATTCTTTGTGGGTATCAAAAGGGCTGAACAAATTAAAGACCAACAAAAAAGCAAGGAAGATATGTTTAGAAAAAAATCTGAAAAATTGGTTATTGTATCATGGACAGCAATAAAAATTATTAAGCAAGCATTGCCAATCAAAAGTGAGGATGCAATAGAAAGTAAAAGTCAGGAATAATCCTCATTCACATTATTTTTGGCAAGCAATTTTTTTGCTTATCTCAGCTGCCCTGAACCAGTAAAGTAAAGAAGATGTTCTACAATAGTATTGACTAACTGAACCCTTCCTTTTCCTATGTGTACTTTTAAAAAGAGATTATGACAATTCCATGTAAAGTATGGCCATATATTTCAAGTCTTGCAAAGCAGGTCAGCTAAAAACAAACTCAACAGGTTTACTCCAAAATTGAAAAGGGATTTTTCTGAACGATTAAGAATCTCATTAAGACAGTCAAAGCATTAGAAACAAAGGGTCAGTTAGCTTATTGGTCCATCAAGTTTAGTATTGCCTCCACTGACTAGCGGAAGCATTCCAGGACCTCATGCCAGGGTCCTTCCCAGTCCTTTTTGGAGAGTCTGCATCCATGGCATGCAGTCTACCATTATGCTACAGCACTTCTCCAAACAGACTGAGTTGGATAGTTCTGTAGGAAAGTATGTAATTCATAGGGAAGGATGCATAAAAACAACCACTGGCTACATTCAGGAATTAAGGATTTTAGTATGCAGAGCTTAATTCTTTACCATATGCAGTTGGAAGAAAAAAACAGCAATAAGCTGATTTCAGAATATATTTCAAAAAAAAATTTATATTTTGTCCATTGCATCCAGTTGTTCAGTACAGAAATCAAAGCTACTTGATTCTGGTGATGGTGTATTTATTAATAGTCATTTAAGTGGTCATAAAAAAGGTCAGTGAGTCCCTTTGATGTTTCAGTGATTCAGCTGTTTGCATGTGACCTCTCAGTCTTCTAGGATAACCACATGTGCATCACCAAAAAGAGGCCAAAGAAAGACATGACTTTGCATAACATTTGCATACACTTATTGATATGCATAGATGTCAGTTTGGAATTAAGTACTGTAATCCAAATAGAAATGTAATACCTGTCAACACAGGAGGAAAGATTATGTGATCAATTGCCTTTGTGCCTGCTCACCCTATTGTTAAGGTCTAACTTTTGAGGAGCAACTTCAAAAATGCAGCCCCCCTTTTCCTCTTATAGGTCTTTATTTTAAAACCTGAGGTGGGCAGCATGCCTGCCCCAAGTTCCCCCAGCCTGCATTTGCAAGACCCAGACCTCTCTAAGCTGCCATTAGCAGTTGGGGAGGCAAAAATAAGAGCTCTCCATAAAGCATGATTCTCCAAAGAAATGGGGGGAATGGCCTCACCACCATTAGACCAACCCCTGCTTTAAATGAACAATTTTACAAATGCAGGACAAACCAAAAACAAGTCCCTCTACAAGAGGACACACAACCATCTGACACTCTGTAGAATTGTGCAATCTTCACTGTAGTACATTATGTTTTAGATTTCTTTGCTGGCTTGGAGCATTTGTTGACTTCTGCTTTTCAAGAAGGAAAGCCAATTTTTAGAATGTAAAAGTTAAAGCTGAACACTACCACTGCAATCCTTACTCCAAGGGATAAGGCTAATGAAAATAATGACTGCTGAAATAGCAAATCTGAGTTTGCACTGCCGAGTTGCCCACAAGCAGATGTGAAGAGGACATATCTAGTAAACGCTACCTACTGAGCACTTGATGAAACATCTGTGTGATGTGACAGTTATTACCTTCTTACAAGTTCAGTGTGAGGACAAACTGGTTTCTTCCCTTCATGAGGGCACAGTGCCTGCCTGGGATATCAGAGGGCATAAGCGCTTTGCTCAGCAGGCTGGCAAATGCACGGTTGTTGAAAAAGCAAGACTGCAGCACACTTTAAAAAGTTGACTGCAGAAAGTACAGATTGCCTCAGGAGTCTTAGGCCATTTCCGCACTAGACTGTTATAGTGCTATTATTCCACTTTCAACATCCTGTGGAATCCTGGGGTTTGCAGATATTGAAAATGGAATAATAGCACTATAACAGTCTAGTGCAGAAATGGCCTTACATTCCTGAATCCCAACATTTTGAAAGCAGGAATATCACAGTTTTCATCAAATAAGGCATTGTGTACAAATACGCTTTTAAGAAATGATCAGTGTACATTTCATAATTGATTACAGCTTGGAACAACCCCCAACACTATTCATTCTACACAAATATAGCCACCACTGAAGCAGAATAATAAATTGCATTTGTATTGCAGCTTGTCCATTCCCCAACAAAAGATAAAAGTTACTTTACACCTTTTGGGTCCTGACTTATAAATTATGAAAACTGCACAAATATAACATGGATTCTGATCTGAAACTACCAACACAGACATGAAGAAAACCCTTTATTATGTGGGTAGGGAAAGAAGCTGTGTGTAAATCTGCTACAGTGAGTTTGTGATATTTAGTTTTTAAGTGACTGCTTATCTAAGAGTAAGAAAGCACCTCCTTCTTACAAAGGGAGAGGCAAATATGGATTCTCATTCCTGAACGTTCTGGTAAATACAGGGTTGTTTTTTTAAAAAAAAATAAATGCTACAACGATTAAAGGCCTGACATACTGATGTTAATTGAAGCACTGCTGAATGAACGTGCTTTTTAGCTGTGACAAATAATTTAGTCTCCTTGCTGGCACCATACAGCTTGCTGGCTCTGTGTCATAAACAGCAGCAGCTTCCACTAACTATGTAAAATGACTGAATACAGCTACAGAACTCCATATTTTTGTTTACTTTTGCAGTATTGCCTTAAAAAAAAATCTTTTGTTAAACAGGAATCATGCATGTCCCCCACATAAGGTTAATTTAATTTAAGTAGTTGGAATATCTGAACTTGCATAAATTTCACCATATGTAGCATTCTTGTCAATATAAAATGCCACATTAAAACACCTGTTTAAAACCCTGTTTACACTAATTCATTGTCCAGCTGCTTACTTGCTACATGAGTAAATTCCTCTTAAAACCTCTAGGGAACCTGTTTAGCTTAAAAGAAGAAAAAGAAGAAGAACAGGGAACAAAACTGCTAACTAGGGAGTCTTTCAAGATAATGGCAATGAGATCTGCTTCACAGAAATCATTAAAATTAAATCTGGAGGTATTGAATCCCAGCTGAGACCTTGTTTAATGTGTGGTTTTAGTGGATTGGCTAAGTGGATAAGAGACCTTGAGTCAAATGCGGAGAGGCTAAGGAGCCTAGGAAACCAAGAACATTTCCGCATGACACTCTTATAGCACGATGATTCCACTTTCAATCTCCTATGGAATTCTGGGGTTTGCAGTTCCAGGAGGGGCTCGCTGGCCCCTCCCCAAACTGTAAACCCCAGGATTTCATAGGAGGTTGAAAGTGGAATCATTGCGCTACAAGAGTGTCATGCGGAAATGGCCCAGGTCTAGAGTAAAAAATGATTGAGGCTTCAAACTTACATCTACATACTAGGAGTGCATACTCTCCAACATTTCATAGATGAAAACCAGGCCATGTGAAGCCAAGCACCTCAGCGCATGGTCACGATGGCAAAAGTTATTATTGAGGAGGAACGCACAAGCTAGGAGGGGCTGCAGCAGTGTGCTTTTCCCTGACCTGCTGAAATGGACAAGACTCCACCCCTTTCTCTCCTCTCTCCTTTCTGAGTTAACAGAATACAAACTGCTTTTCCACTTTGAAGTCACTTTACAGCAATTGAGGTGAGGTGAGGACCAAGGGAGAAAGTTGGAAGAGGAGGGGAAAAAAACCTGGGACATTTTAAAAGCATCTGAAAAACTGGAATAACAGAGAATTAATTGAGACTGTCTGTGTTAAACTGGGACAGTTGGTACATATGGGACTGGAACAATCTGTGTCATATTTAATTAAATTCCTAGCTGGTCTAAATTGGCTGAAGTGTTAAGTGGGAATAAAAGTACAAAATGGATTGCACACATTTAGGGTGTTCATGTAATATTGTTGGAGGAGGAGACTCCCTTCAAATAGAAAACTAGGACTAGCTGCATTAGAATCTTTCTCCCCAATGCCATAGATTGTGTTCCTGCTTCCTTTTTTATGTGGGAACGAAGAAAAATGTTACACTCACCCCACCTACAGCCTGAAAGAGTATAATCCACTATGCTCTCTCAGTTTTTCCTGTGAAGGACACACTCCCAATTTAACAATAATTTTAAGAAGAACAGATTTCATAAAGAGCATACTCCTCATTAGAGTTAAACAAAATATGGCATTTAATTTATTTATTGATAACCGATTTTTAAACTTTTTGTATTTACTAGAGAGCCAAGCTGGTGCAACTAAACAAATGTATCCAACATATCTGCTGAAGAAAACCATATCTTTTGAAATATTAAATTTACCAGTATAGGAGAACTATTTAAAAAAGAGCAAACTCGTAGGAACTTGCAGGTGCCTGAAATGCAGACAGTACTCTTTAATAGAAAAATCACCATGGGAATGCATCCAAGGGACTTTGATCCTCCTGTCACTGATGTCTGGAACACATTTGCTATGGAAATTCAATTAAGTGAAAGACCAAGCCCGGTGGGGGAAATGTCATAATAGATGTAAACTTGTGACAAACTCCACAGCTTTGATTATAGGACTGGCAGTGGTGGTGTTGTTTTTAAAAATGCCTGTGTCTCTTTCATTGTGAATTCAGTTCCTATGTTGAGAGGGCACTCCAGAACAGAGACAAAAATGATTGCCCAGTTTTCCCGTATGTATCTCTAAATGTTCATACTCAGAACCTTTAATTCAGATAAATAACAGGAGCAAAATGACTATAACACAGCATTTCTTCCTAGGATACATAACCACTATCCTCACTAAATCGCTTAAGAGTATACATAGATAAGAGGAATGGGGTGGCAAGTGTTAAGCATGGCAGTGGGATGTATTTCCATATGGAAGGAGAACTGCAGCTCCAGGAAAGAGCACAACTGGGGCCTGAAAATGACTCAGTGACTAAAGAACAAGATAAAATGTCAGGCAAAATGCTCACTATTCAAAGTGAGCTATTCAATGGATGTTTAAGTTTCTTTGCAAAATGGTAAGAGGAAGTGGTATGCAGCGTTTCCAAGGACACTTTCAAGGACAGCTAGACAACAATGGTAAGAACAGAACTATTATCCAGTACTTCAGCCCCACTCCTAATCTTATCTACCACAAAACACACTATCAAGGGATAGTGCTGTTTTTATTTTGTTTTGTTTTACCTGGGAAGGGTAACATCCATGACAATTAATACATTCATGTCACTTTGAAGAAAAGACATTGGATTAATTCAGATGCAATCAAACTAACTGCCAGAAGGAAAAACAAATAAGGTAAAGCACAAAAGCCACTTGCTATGAATACATGACAAATCCTATCAAGCATGAGAATTCTTCTGAAACAACCATTGTAATTGCCATTATAAGGGGAAAGGGGAGGGGGAGGATCTCTCAACTCAGTAAGTGAGCAAACCTTAAAGCCTGGAAGCAAACCACAAACCAACTTTTTGTACATTAATGAAGCCATTCTGATGAGGCAAGGCCACAAAATGGTTCTTGTGATCTTGCTGAAATCTGCAGGAAATCATTGTAATTTGCATGATCATGCAGCATTTTTACAGCAGTGTCAAGTGGTATACTAATGGGGACTCCATCTCTTTGTGCTTATTCCAAAAGGCAATGTGCCTACAGTGGGCAACTTAAGAATGCACCAGTTTCATTTTTTAAAATTTTTAATCCAAAAATGAAACACATAACATAAACACAAAATAGAAAAGATAACCTAAGGAAGCACTACAAAACATTACATGTTTATAAATCACACTGCAAGCTGTAAACTCAGGTATGTAACATTTTTAGGGCAGTGAAGTCACGTTCAAATCAGAAACCAGTTGTAGATAATATACTGGTTAATTTCCCTCCTGTGATGTCATCAAGAAACTGTCCTTTTTTAACTAGGGGTAGTTTTGCACTTTTTAAAAAGAGGTTTCCTTTTAAGTAAAATTAATAATGTAAGGAGTGAACAGATTAATCATGGATACTCAGGCAGCTTATTAACATTTTTAAAAGGTGAACAGATCATCTAAAGCATGTCACAGGAGCACGTCATAACAGAAAGCTGATCCAACATTTGGTTCACAGCTATTAGGACAGGCTATGAACAAAAGGAGACCTTTGTTGCTTCAGGAGCAACTGAGACCTTTTTGCTTCAGAAGGAGAATGACAATATGGCAATGAGCACTACCCCTTTCTTTACAGTCAATGGAGTGGCCCTCAGTGGCAAATGGTGGATCCAGTATCAGCGTGGCAAAGAATCTATTCTGATTTTTAGTCTGAAAGTTTAAGCTCCAGAACTCTGTCCACAAAAACAGCTTCAACAGCTTGGATAGCCTCTATGAACGTTTGAACAAAGGGCCTTTCTGCACTACGCTGTTATAGTGCTATTGTCGCTCTTTCAAGATCCTGTGGAATCCTGGGGTTTGCAGTTTAGGGAGGGGCCTTTAGAATTCTCAGCCAGAGAGCTCTTTGGCCTCAGTAAACTACAAGCCCCAGAATTGCACAGGATGTTGCAAGTGGCATAATAGCACCATAACAGTGTAGGGTGGAAAGGCCTAAAGCCTCAAGTGGATTCACTAACCCAACAACATCAGAGCCACCATTTTACTTCGGCACTAGTGAGAGGATGGCATTATCTCCTGCAGCTGAGGCCAGTAGGTTAGCTTAAGGCATCCAGGACAGGCTGTTTGGCACACACACTTCACCACTCTACAATCCCTAAAACTTGCTGTTTGAAGGTGTCTGTTTCATTCTCTCTGGTGGCCGACTCAACCCTGAGACAGATACATGTTTGTCATTTCTCTAGTGAAGACAAGAAGAAGTTCTAACCCCACAGCTGAGAATATACTACAAACTCTGTGTTATACTGTGTGTGTCACTGTGTTCTAAACGTGGCTTAAGGCACACTACAATATCCTGAGTTGTTCTGTGGAGGGAAGAAGTTCTAGGAGACATTTGGTCAGAAAATAAAAGTCAAAACAGCTATTTTGTTACCCATTCTATGTTCATTTATCCAAGCAAAGGTAATCACAAAAACCCATTCATTATTATACAAGCTTTGTATGTGGGTTTGGAGAACAATCCAATCTGTTTTGTTGAGCTAAATTCAGTTGTGAGCCTCAACCAACCTTCCATTAATATCAAGGGGAACTTGGTAAGTCAACATTTATAGAAGTTGCATTGATTCAATTGGTTTACTCTAGTCAAGACTAACAATTGGGTTTAGGTCATAGTATAATCTTCTGTGTGCATTATTTTATAACGCTGGCATTAGTGATTGTTAGTCTCTACTTGCTTTTAAAAAAATTGTAAGAATTCTTTGCATGCCTTCATGGTTGTCAAGATAATAGAACCTAAACTCCACTAAAATAAAATGTACCTTTCTCAGGATATTTTTCCAACTCATTTGAGTAAGGATTTCTTTGCAAGTTACAGACTAAACCTCAGATCAAACTAATAAAATAGCATGGTTCGAACTACACACTAGTGGGATGTGTGTATAATTTTCTTCCAGACTGAAGAAATCTGGGTGGAGACTGTTGAATTATTTTCAACTCATTATTAGATTAGATTACTAATATCTAGGTTAGTAGCCCAGTTCACTTCAAAGAAAGAATGGGGATACACAAATAGAGTGTGCGAACCCCTGTACATATTCTGTGTCATTTCTGGATTTTTTTTCATGCCAGAGAGTGCTGTATGCAACATTCTCAGGCTTGTTCCTCATCATCCTGAACTTTTAGGGCTTGTTTGTGTGGTTCTTCACTGTAGTCAAAAGCAAACACAATAGCACACATAGTTAGTGCTGTCACATCAATTGTCTATTTGGAAGGGACAGGGCAGAAGACCAGAGTGAATGAAATGCTCACTTGGATTCAAGCGCTCAGTGCTTCCTACTGAGGGTCAGATTCCAGCCGCCTTCTGTTACAAATCGACAGTGCCAATTATTTGTTGGGTGAGAAGACAAAATGCAAGAGGCTGTTTTGTAAGAATCGTACTTTTCTATTTAGACAGTGCATTATGAATATCCAAAATAAAAAAACAAACAAGGATTTGGGTGTATATCAAAAGAAACTACAGATTAAAAGGCAATAATGAGAAATTTCAGTATTTAATTTCAACAGTTAATTGGCTGCCTGAAAGAAACACATTTGACTTAAGAACTCCTGGAATTGGGAACTCAATAAAATTAATATTAATGCACATGATGCCAGAGTGTCCTGAATTCACACAGATCTCCTGTTAAAGGTTCTTGGAAACATACATTTGATGCATATTATTGATGATGTAGGCCCATTGTGGATTATTTTAAAATACTATACTTAGCTGTGCCACTAACTTAATATGCAAATAAATTCAACTATTTACTGAGCCATGAGAGAGCGCTACTAGGCACATCTCTCATTCGTCACTGATAGGGAAAATAGATGGAGAACACCAAATGGAATCAGGAGATAAGATATATGCAAAATACTTCTCTGTTGCAAGGGCAAAGTATGCAGTTTCAGTAGCATTAATGATAAATAGATTCTTCACAATAGTCTCATATGCACATATTTTTCTCTCTGTGTGCCCACACTTATGAGCTGTAACATTTTCAGATCATACAGTCACTTACACTGCAGATCTCTCTTCACTGAACTGGAGCACCTTCCCAGCCAGCAATTGAGAGTTTCAGAACTATGCTCTGTTTTCCAATTAGAGTATTTACAAATAGGACATGTACCAATTTTCACAGTGTGGATTCTTCCAGCCAATCAGATTTGTCTCTTTTTTGAGTTGCTCTTTCTTCCTAATCTTTTAATTTATTAAATTTCTCACCTGTCTCAAACTATCAGCAAGCATTCTATTATCTATGAGCATGCTCAGTTCTTATTTGACTGCCCTATGCATACATCTTAACATTTGTTTTGTAAAGATTATACATACATCTGTAAATCTCAGATTCTCCAACTATGCTGATAGACGAGCTTGGAAATGTTACTTTTTCTGTACAACAAGTCTCAGATTCCCAAAGCCAACATGGCCACCTAATGCTGGCCACACAAGCTGTGAGATTTCTGTGAGTTATAGTCCAAAGAAGTTTTGGACCTCTGACCCTTTCCCTTTGTGTATGGGTTTTTTTTTGTTTTTTGCCATTTTACCTGCATAAAGGCCAATGATAAATTACTGCATTGACTACTATGTATATGATGAAGACTCACAATCTGGTTGTCAATTTGCTTAACAGCACCTCAACATCCATAAACAGATGTTTCTGTTAGTAAGTAGCATTGTTTCCTTTAAGCCCTTGGATTCCTAAATCTAGAACCAAACTGTATTTTCCATAATGTTTGGTGGAAGAAAAAAAAACAAGAGGAAGAGCTTCTAATTTTCCTTTTGCCCTGGAACAGTTTGATACTAATTGAAATGTACTTGGCAGACTCTTTCCTAACACCCACAAGAGGACCCCATGAAAGATCCTGTTTTATGTTCTCCTTTTTCAAAAAAAATCAGGAATCGTTGCAGCAGTAGTACCTCAGAAAGCCCTCCCCAGTTTCCACACCCTTTTTAAAGCGCAAGAATCTTAGCAGCTGTACTTTACCCCTTTTCTCTTTTCCTGACTTTTTTTCCTGTCTTAAGAATCTTAGCATCAGTGCCTCAGAGAGCCCTTTCCTGTTTTCTAGCCCTGGAATTACTTTGTGGCTTCTAGGACACCATCCACACTCTCCAGTTTAGAATTTCATCTTGAATCTGGCCACTGCAATTGGGGCAACTATCAAATTTATTCTGTATGATATTTAACCCTGACATACAGATGTTATCTGTCATTATTACAGCATACATCTAGTGGATAGTGTCTAAATAAGATAGTTATATGACTTGGGTCCAAACTGTCTGAAAGACCATATCTCTCATGAGCTTGTTCACCTCTTTAATATCTTCAGGGGATGACTTTCTTCCTGTCCTGCTGCCATCACAGATGGGTTTGGTGAGGACAAAGGAGAGAGCCTTCTCACTGGTGGCTCTCAGCTTGTGGAATTCCCTCCCACAAGAGCCTCAGTTGGCACCCATACTACTCTCTTCCTGCAGGCAGGCAGGCAGGCAAGGGCTTTGACTTTTAAGTTACTGTGGGAGAAGGATCTTTTAATGGAGTGTATATTTTCACCTTATTTTAATGTGTCTTTAACTGATCCAATTTAGTGTTTTTAATAGAACTGTTTATTTAACTAAAAAAAACCTTTTGTATCAAATGTACTTTATTTTTAATTTGATGTGAACCACCTTGGGTTCTGCATCAGGAGAAAGGCAAGATATAAATAAAATATAAAATTGTCACCAGTAGCTTTCTGCCTGCCTTCTCCTTTCCTCCTGTTTCCTTTCATTTTTTCCCAACATTTGTATCTCTCCCTCTCTTATTTCAACTTGGACTGGCATTTATAGAATTATCCCTTTAACCTCACCACAAACCAGCAAGTTACATTCCCTCCATACAGATGTATTTGATTCTGTTCAATGGGAAGCAGTGGAGAGCATGGCTAAACTTGATGATCATGAGGTAGCCATGTTCCACTTCTGACAAATAAATAGGGGAACTCATAAACAACTGCACAACTCTGTGGTTAAAAGCATGTGTGAATCTGTGTGTGTTTGAGGAAAGAATCTATATATGGGTAAAACGAGAAACTACAGAAAGTGTCTATACGTACATGGGGTTTACCATCTTTTTAATGGGAAGATAGAATCTACATTGGCCAGAATATTACACTGCAAATAATTATGCTTTGCTTCTGCTTGTAGCCCTATGAACACAACGATAAGACATGAGCAAAAATTATTCAAAAAGGCAAAATAGTGATTTATGCATCATATATGAAGCCTCCTGAAGAAGACTTGGACCATGACAAACATGCAGGAGTTTTATAGCATTCATAAACCACAGAGTATAAAAACAAATAAATAGAAAGTGGAGTCAAGGCAGAGAATTTGATGGGATATGGATAAATAGAACATGTTCCTCACTCTTCTGCCAATAGCAGTTCACTCAGAAAACTGCTAGTCTGGCTCAGAGCTTGGAAAAGTTGCTTTGGGAGGCTACAACTCACAGAATCTACTTTCCATAACAACAGTGTTTACCAGTTCTGTTCTGGATAAAATTAATTTTACATTCTTCCACATCTAATTAATGATTATGTAATGGGGAAAGTGGTACTTTGTCCACTAGCTGGGCCCTACCAATTTCTCACACTCTGCCTTCCCTGCATTAGGGAGGAATCTGTCAATGTGCATGAGAAGAAACACTCAAACAGGGCTTTTCTGGGAAGTTTTTTCCTACAATTAAAGGTGATACTGGAACCTGCCACATTTCCTGAGACCATTTCAGCCTTCCATTTCCTCCAATGTCCTTTATGAGAGGACATTGTGCTCTCATCATATGAACAACAGAAGATCTCTACAAGCATGTTAGTCTTGGGAATCAGTAACAGGCATTCTTCTAAATTTAATGCTTATGGTACAAATTGTGAAGCAGCCTAAGGAAAAATTAATTTTCATACCTGGAGGTAATGTAATTACCTGCATTCTGCAATGTTATGTAGTTGCAAAAATCTGGCCACACACCCTGTCTCTCTGTGTGTGTGTGTATGTGTAATATCTGTTTAATAAAGATATGTCGATCAACTTTCATGAAACAATGAATGCAGCAATGGCTAATCTTTTAAAGTTCCTTCACAATCTCTGGTTACCTAGGCAATACCTGTGATTAGAAGATTCCTTACAACATTAGCATTTTCCAGCACTCCAAGTCCACTTGTAGCTCAGTGGCATAGGCTTGAGAAATTTTTCCCCTTACATAGTAATTTGTCCTCAAGGAAATTCCTAGAGATGGAAGAAAGAGGAACTTCTTATATATTTTATAAGAATTCTGTAAGATTTAATAAAGATGTAATCCTAGTATACAACACAGTAAGAGGTACACAAATTCTAAAGATTATGTTCTCTTTCAGGTTCTTGCACTCCTTTTAAATATGAAATTCTTTCTTGGAATAAGTATTTCTTTCACCCTGCTTTCGTAGCCTTTTTGTTCATTTTCATGTCTGCAGACAGTATGACTTCTTTCATGCACAGTCAAGTCATTTATAACTATAGTTTCTTCATGAACAGCGAGAAGAGCGGGTAGGATTAAAGTGCACAAACCAACCACAATAAATGAATTTTTTTTGGAGGGGAATGGTCTTCAAAATCTTATATGTGAGCTCCAGTATTTCAGTTAAAGAGAGGACTACAAAAAGGAAGGGGGGATAACAATGTTGCAATATCACCTAGCCATAGACTATGATTATTTTTATGTTAATATATTTAATATATTTATTAAATTTTTATCCATTCCATTTTATATTCCATTTCAAATTTTATACATTTCATAAAATCAACTTTTGTATAATTATAATAATCCATTATTTGTGATCTCAAGGCAATAAATAAAAAACAGACTGACAGAAACAAGTCAAATTATTCTGTGTTTCAGCCTTCATTAATTGAAATCCTTAATGTTTTTCCACACACACATTTTCATCCTAGGCATTCCAGCCTCGCATTTCCAAGAAAATTCCAAAATATTAAATATTATTGGTTTATTTTTATATCCAGGGTATTTCTTATGCGTACTGAAAAGTCTCTTTAAAAATGCATCCTGAGTAGAGGGAAATGCCATTTCACTAATCAGCACATCTCTGCTGCAGATGTTAATACATTCCTGCATATTAATAATGGCTAATTTCACCCATTTAAAAGCAAGTGGGCAACGGAAGGGAAATTAAACAGAAAGAGGTTAGGAGATCCCCCTACATACACTTTTTAACTCCTTCTCTTTATTATCATTTTTGGAGATGTAAGAAAAGGGATATATTGTCAAATGATATGATTTTTTAAAAGGACATTTAACTGTCATGTATCACCTTGAATTGAAAAAAATGTGAAAACCGTTAGCTCTTTCGGGAACTGTTCAAGTTGGAAGAGTTCCCACAGTCATGTGTTCATGAATAAATCCATGTATTTCTCATACATATAAGTTAGATGTACTCTCTGTCATTATGAAGTAGCATTCAATCCACCACAAAAATGGATACCACTGGCAGCCTCTTGTGAGCAGCTTCTCACAGATACAGGGGAGAAGACAAAACATGGAAGCCCCATTGCATTTTGAAAGTCTGCTTATCTAATGTTGGGTGAAACATCTAAGAGTCCTATGACACCTGAAAGACTAACAATTTTTATTTTGTGTAAATGTTTGTGGACTCTAGTTCATTTAATCAGTTCCATGAAAGCTTATGTTAGTTATGTTATGTTAGTCTTAAAAGTGTCATGAGACATTGCTTCTTGTTTTTTGCTGCTGTATTTAAACTCCTGGAAATGTCTACAAGTGTTGGGAACCACTGACTAAGTAGATGGGAATGGGATGACAGATGCAAAAGCCTTCAAGCAAAACAGGATGTCACATGTGATACCTTCCTTTTTCTTCTTCCCTTTTTGTCACTAGGTTAACAAGGCATGCCTTGGATTTTGGATTTGATTTACTCTAGGAGGCATCCAGCTTTTGGACACCGATCAGTGTAACATTCTAGGTACACTAGGTAGCTATACAGCAATGTGCAAAGACACTTAATGTGATAAAATTAACTTCTTGAGAATGGAGTTTGAGAAGATATATGAAGTCCAGCATTTCTTACTTGACATAGTTGTGAGCTTCCTTTGCATTGCTCCTCTTCCTGCATGTAGAAGGGGAAATTTCAGCAAAGTGAATGTTGAGCAACACCAATACCTGATGAAATCCCCTCTTCTGTGCTACTATTAAAGATACAGGGGTCTTGACTCTTATTTCACCTGGCAACCTTGGACAATATCACTCTCCATCACTGGAGTCTCCAAAGGCTATGCTGAACTACATACTCAGCTTTCCTCCCACCCCCATGCAAGGAAATGGAGCTATTTCACCTTTAAACATGTGTGGGAGTGACTTGCCAAAAATGTATGGAAGGGGAGGAGTCCAGTCTCTGCCACAGACTCTTTTACCTCATAGGTGGGATTCCATTGTACTCTGGCCGGTTTTTGGCACGGCAGCTCCCCTCCCCAACAAGTTAATGGAGTGTTTTCTACATTTACTTGGTCTTTTCAGGGAGAGGAATTCTACACTGTTGAAAAACACCTGGAGGGGAAAGTCCCACTCCACTCATGAACCTTTCAGGCAATATAGTCCTGAGCATAGGGTGGACTCCCTCCTTCAGTGAGGGTTGCAGGAAGTTTGTTTGGCTTTGATTTTTGGACAGGACAGCTTTTCCAACAGGAAGCTGGTGATTCTAACATCAGTGGGATGCTGAATCCACTCTGGATTTTAGTTTGAATTTCAGTAAGGCTATTTGAATTGCTGAACCCTAGCCCTAGAATAGGTTCAGAACCTTGGACAGCTCCTGTAGCAATTCTCATAAAGCAGAACAGATTCACCAGCCTGCAGACACTAGAGCTACTATCTTCCACTAGACCCAGGTGAATAAACCAAAGCTTATATTCCCTTGAAAGGTAAAAATGCAAAACTGTCCTTCACCAGGGACCCCTGAGGCAGCAGATTCCTTGGTCAAAGGAAGAGGTTTCCAGTCCCAGCTTCCAGCAAAACAGATATTAAGAAGTGGGCAGGACTGGGACTGTGAGATTGACTTGCTGAAGGCTACTGACATTATGGAAAACAGGAGGTTTGACCCAGAAGCCTCCTGCTTCACAGCTGTGTCTCTTAGCCACTGCAAAGCACTTGTTCTTATCATCAGTCAATCAGTCTGTTTGACTGTGCTTAAAAGATGTGAGTGCTTTTAAGGTGGAATCAAGTTTTCAGGATTTAAGAGAGAACAAAACCACACATTAGAATCCTAAAATAAAGCAAGTATTCAACTGCTATGAACAGAGTTTGTCCAAGGCAAAAGAGTATTATTTTAAAGTACAATGTCTTGCCACTGGTCTTTCTTTTTGTAACCACAGTCTTCTAAATGCTTCAGCTTCCAGTGACACATAAGAAAAAAGGACTTAAAAGGGGGAAAGGACTTATAAGCAGAAAGAATGCTTTGCGAGATCAAACTAAAGATGTGTTTAGTCTAGCATCCTGTTTCCAACAGTGTCCAAGTGGGATCTTCATACAAAGCGGATATGAAGAAGACAGTCCTTCCTTCTTCTTTGTCCCCCAGCATCTAGTACACAGCTACAGAGGTTTTCCTTAGTTCTTATGGCTATTGATTGACCGATGCTATTGACTGACCACAAATTAGTTAAACTTCTAATTCTAAATACACATTGCTTAGAAGTCCCTTCATAACATCTTGTAGTGTATTTCTTGAAATATATATACAGATATTTCCTAGCATTTATTTATGGATTTAAAAAAAGAATAATATGTAAAAGTGGTGCTGAACCACTGAAATTAATTCAGTGGGAGACTTGTTCAAAGCAGAGGAAATAGGCACAGAACCTGTGGTACTCAGAAGCTAAAAATCATAGTATCTTTCTCCATAGTATGCACAACTTTGAACAGACTGCAGTTTAAAATGTAGTTGAAAAATATAAGTTCTAAGCCAAAAAGCGGGGTGAAGGGCATCACTCTCTGTTTTCTGTAATTCATCTTAAAACACCAAGTTCAACAAGCAGGATAGGGAGCAGATCTGCATGAAATCACCTTAAACAACTATTATTCCTGTATGGAAATAGTAAAAAAGAGGGTGCAGGTCAAAATTAAGGAGCAAAAAACTCCAGGTGAATGTGAGAACTATCTTGGCAAGCACCGGAGAAAAATTACAGGCTGTGGGGTCACCGTTTGTTCATACACAATATAAACTGTTGCAGAAGGCTGTGCAACCTCACATATCAGCTTGTAGCATTAATTCTGTTCCCCTTGGCATTCACCTGTGTATTACAAAGTGTTCTGCTTACAAATGCTTCAAACAGGTCTCTGAAGACACTGAGATATCAAATCTATCCAGCTGACACCTTTGTGCAAAGCTATGTGTCAGGATTGATTCTGACAAGAGATTCATCTCAAATTTTTGATCTAGCGCAAGCATCATTCCATTCGTTTCCCCTAGAAGTGGAAATTAAACAATTCTCACCATTTCTTCCTTCCAGCAACATTTGAACTGTTTTGTTTTTTTACTGTATAATCACCTGGAGAGAATTCTTTAAAACACATGCATACAAGTGGACAAGATGAAACTGTATTGAATCTAACATTGCTAAAGGATCTCTCTCTCTTTCTCTTTCTCTTTCTCTTTCTCAAAACATTTTTATTCTGAAGGTCAACAGATTCTTTGCTGATTAAAGTTGACATATGCTACTGAAGCTTCTCAGCCTGGTCCACAGATAGGCTATATCGGAATAGTGAGATGTAGTAACCCACTGAATTTGTTGGACACCCAACAACATAAATCCAACTTCTCTGGCTTTATTGGTTTGGAGATCACACATACCAGTTCACAGCATCTTTCATATGTCTCTAAAAGCTTGTCCTAAACACAACATGGTATTTTAGAAAGGTACAAGCCTTTTTAATCCCAGCTGCTATTCGGGCTGCAGCCCTGCACGCACAACACACAAAATCATTGCATGTTCTACCCATCCCCCACCCCCCCAATCTGTCTCTCTCACAGTCACATCCTCCAATTTTTCTGTGGTTCCTGTGTTAAAAACCCAGAATAGTCAAGGTTCTTTTTTTTCCTTTTTAGAAGCATCCATTATTCAGCAGCTACTTGACCACAAATCCACAGGCATTCTTTTTTAAAAAAACAAATATTTGAATTTCCTAAAAAATGCTACAAAAATGCTAAGAGAAATATTCTGTTTGAGTGAGAACCTGTTCACCTAAATTCTATTCACAGGATCTTATTTACAAACTCCTATGAGAGAAGGAAAGACAACAACTTCCAAAAATGTTCCTTGTTTAATTACTTCTTGATGATAATTGTTCTGGTCTAAGGTGGCAGGTAATAATGTTAGTAACATTGCAAGAGATTTATGAAGTCTCAGATGCTTTTCACCTGGCTTGTATGGAAACCTTGTTTTTGTTCTGAGTGTAAAAGTGAATAGCAGTTAAACATACATTTCAAAATACTGATTTTAACACAGTAAGAAGGAATTTTAAAAGGAACCAAACACACCCCCTAAGCTAAAAATTGCATTCTCTATAAGTTACATGCTGCATGGTTTCCAAGTTGCCATCATTACGCTAAAAATGCAGATAAAGAGAGATTTCCTCTTAACTTCACCAAAGGTATATTAGAATATTTTTTAATAAATAAATAGATCATGTTTGGACAGAATGCTGAAAGGCATTCATAGCCTGGTTTTTAAAAAAATCCATGATGTTCATTTGCTTTTTGTATTCTGCAATAAGCAGCAGATACAAAACACACCCACCCCTTTACTCATCAGAAATAAGGAAAGTCCAGTTTGACAGATACAGGAAAAATCTTCAAGACACCTAAATTTATCACCAAACACATAGCGTCACACAGGCTGCCAGTCATATACATGTACACACATTTAGAGAAAAAAACAAAAACAAACCCCAAATATGCAGGTGTGGGAAGATATGTTCTTTCCCACTCAGCTCTTCCAAAGAAGGCACTATTAATTAGCCTTAAGATGGTTAAACTTAAGATCAACTTGAGTCTTCCCCTGTCATCGTACACCTTCAGGCATGTATGTGCAGACATGTACACATGCAGAAACCACATGAAGATTGGAGCTCTTTAGAAACATTGAAGTCTAAAGCAGTGTGTGCTGATATAATGACAGCTGATTCTTTTTTTTAAAAAAAAAGAATAACACAACTCAATGGCAGCAACAAAGCACAGGGAAAAACATATACAGAGAGAAGGCTTTCCCCTTACCTATTGCTTATGTTTAATGATGGGTTGGCTCCTTTACAGATACCAGGTATTTTGGCCCAAAGTGTAGAGGACTTGGAGCACGTGCCCACAGACCATTCCACAAGCCATCTTTTCCCTGTCTGTTAGCACACCGTACATCTCCAGCAGCTCCGCTCTCCAGCTGCAAACATCTCATTAGACTAATGCATTCAGCACAGGCAGAAAACTCGATTTACCATAGCTACAGCAATGAATTTCCATTACGATGACAGCTTCAACCACATCATGTCCGGAAAACCAGCCAACCACTGCCTTTATAAGAACACACACACACACATTTTACATGCAGAAAACGTGGCCTCTGTGTGTGTGTGTGTGTGTGTGTGTGTGTGCGCGCGCGCTGTGTTTTCTTCCTCTCTCTGCAGCTAAACTAAGAGAAAAAAATGTGTCACATTAAAAAGTCTGCATAAATCAGTAAAAGCTCTGGCACTTTAGGGTTGTTTGTTTTTTAAATTTTTAAAACCATGTTCCTTGCAGCAACAAGAATTCTTTAACAACGGTGAGAGTGGGTGTTTGGAACCTTTTTTTAAAAAAAAAAACTATCCCTCCTTTGTTGCCATAGTAACCAGACTGTATCATCATCTCTTTGTCCCAGTCATGCAGCAATGTGGCCCAGTAGTGCGCTTTATACGACATCAGCGACATGAAGGACCTGTCATTTGACTTAGGGTAACAACAGCAGGTGGCAACAGCTTTTGACGCAACACAATTGTCATCGGCTAACAGCGCTGCTTCTGCAGGCTAAGAGTTTTATGTACTGGGTGCTCAGTGCATAGATCCAGGAGCATCAGCCAGGTATTACACAATACAGCAGTGATGGGGAAGAAAATGCTACCCAGAGACCAAATCCATTTAAAAATCTGCAGACAAACTTGAGAAGAATGATGCTGTGAGCCAAACTTGGCGTAGGGATTCACTCCCCACTCCACCTATGTCACAGTCTGAAGAGGGGATCTTATCTCCATTCACCTCGCAAAGTGCAGAACTAACTAAAAAAGAAAGCCCACCCACAATAAAAAGTTAACAAGAAAGTAGTTTTCTATGGAACATTGCCATATTGGTGGTAGCTGCAATTTCACTACAGCTGTTTTAAAAAGTACTGCTCTGCCTTTTCATCACAGAGGCACTTACATGCACTTGCTCCAGTTTAAGTTTGTTATATACTTAAAAGGTACCTTCTGAAATGTATAACCCCTGGGTGGAAGTAATAGACAAATATAAGAACTGCCTTGCTAGTTCAACCAAGGTCCATGTAGTAGTACCACATTCTATTTACCACAACAGATCAGCCACATGTCTCCAGTAACTTCCAACTAAGTCACAGTGGTAAGAACATTTCCAGAGAGGCAGTCTGATTAGTCTGTTGTACCAAAAACAATCAAGTTTTTGGCATCTAAACAGTGGCATAAGTTTCATGGACTGCCACCTGGTTCATTCGATGCTATGGTGGCAGCAACACTCTATTGTTTTCTCATTTGGTTACAAGGAGACTACTGAGATTAAACATGGACATTCCACTAAGCTACCATGATTAAGAGGCTGGATGACAAACAGAGACCTTACATACTGATAGTAAAACCATTCTGTAACTGTAAACCCTTACAGGGCAAAACAGCATCTTCTGTGCACAAGATGTGAGTAGCAGCAAGTTTGCTGGAATTCCAAAATTTACAGAACTACCCATTTACAGGGAAAGCAGCAAGGATGGGAAATGAGTTTAATGAGGACTAAGCATACACAGGAGGGAAGGGAGAGGAGATAATTTAGTGAATTAAAAGCTCAAATTCTGAACAAGAGTGATGATAATTCACACAAACACACACACATATACACAGGTCTTGCCTGAAAGACTGGATAGGTGATTCCTTCCTCTTCACTCTTTCTTTCTTCCTCCTCCTCCTATATTTGTTTTAAAATTATGTTATTATTCTTGTTATTGTAGATTTTTATTATTGATTATATAGTTTTAAATTGTGAAGAGAATAAAATAATTTTGACTATAACTTAATAATCTAATTATTAATAATTAGCAATACAGGGACAAAATTAATTTAATGCATAATTATTTGCACAGGTTTTGAAATGTATAAAGCTTATATGTTAGGGATGTAAAAGGATTACGTGTCTTCGAGACTTATACTGAACAATCCCACATGCCAGTCTTCTGAAGAGATTTCAATTTATTCTATCTTTACATCATTCCAAATTATCTGTATCAGCTAATATCCATATTATATTGCCCCTTTGTAAACTGAATAAATGGTTTCCAGTTGTCATTTCAAAAAAAAGTCACATCCTTTATTTCATTCTCTCAGTTGGTAATCTTGGTAATCATATTTGGTAATCTTCATCTGTTGCTAATCGTACGTGGTAGCCTTTAACCTGTGTTGTAGTATTCTATATTTTTTGCTAATTGCATCTTTAACATTTATGTCTGATTACTTCTCTAGAAAACTATTTTTGTGGCTCTTAAAAGATTCTAGATCAATTTGTAAACCTTAAAGTTATCCTATATGCTAAGGTCAGTTCAGCCATACACTTAATATATTGGAAGGACATCACTGTTTTCAAACAAGTTCACCATATTTTTATTCCAACTTTATTTTAATAGCAATGATTATAAAAGTTTTGAAAGAAAACTACGGTGAAAGAAAAACAAAACGAACAACAGTAACAACAACTAATGGGGAAAAAGTATGAGTAAAAAGAAAAATGCACATTGAATCCACTGGGGGAACACAACATTCCACTCGACATGTTCTGGCTTTTGGAAAGAAGTGAGATCTCTTGCTATTGAAACCTTACTTATTACCCAGGATGGGAGGAAAAGAGAGATTTGAGAGTTCCTGGAAAAGAGTTTTCAGTTCATATACATTTCTCCAGCTAGCAGAGAAGAGAGAGAGGATAAAGGAAGTTTGGTTAGGCAATTTGGCTAATAAAAATTCAAATTTCATAATGGTATAGACCAGTCAGAGACCTCTTTTGTGTTGTTGGTCCCTATTGGCTCAGAAGATCTGGAAGGCCATGCCTTCTTTTTTAAAGCTACAATGTTCTAAAAAAAAACACCCTTACTGTTCTAGTTTAAAAGCTCTGTGCTCCTCCTCAAATCCAGTGCAGAGACATCAAAGAACCTCACTTGTTTAAAAATGTGATTTTTGGCTGTGATTTGTCATGAAATGAAAAGAATTTGACTTCTACATAGAAATAAAATATTTCTGCTTGTCCTGGGACTTGCCTTTGGAAGTATCATAGAAAGGAGAATGTCATGTGGATGTCTTTTTTAAAAAAAACCAACAACTTTAGCAACAGATAGAGGAAACCACAGGAACATTTCCTCCCTCTCTTTTTCCTTCATTAACATGAATCTTAGGCAGATAGATAATTTTTGTTTCTATTAGCATATTCAATAAATGGCAACCAAAAACCAGAAAAATGATCAGTTCAGTCAACGTACATCTGTGACTTTATTTAAACAATCCATTTTTCCATGAATACCAAATTCCAAATGTTAGTTTCTTGAGATCTTTCCATTTTGATAAATTTCTAAAAACAAAACAAAAATCAAATCCACCAGGCATAATAAATATACTGTTTAGTGTTGCCTGTCTCTGACACTGGTTCATTCCCCTTTTGAAAAATTTTCTGGGGTCAGATGCCATTAATAACGGATTATTTGTTTTAGTAAAAGTAAACTGCCATACTTAATCTGAGATTACCATTCCTACTATTCTCTCCAGTTATTCCTTAAAAAGAAATACTTTCTCGAACAACTGCCGCTTTGTTCCAGAAAACACACTGAAACCTACACTCAAATTATTTCAGGAGAAAAGAGGCAGCAAGTACTCTTCTACTTAACCAGGCAGCTTTAAGCACAGGAGAGAGACCTGTTGTGTTTTGTAGTCAAGTTCTGCAGCTAACTCTGTACATCCAAATTTCAGAATGTATTCAATCACTGAAGAGAACAGAGAATACATAATAGCACAAAAGCAAATTTTAAAAATAATTTCTAGTTAGCCTTACAGTGATATAATTCCTCAAGTAGGTTTCAGCAGCTTAACTAAAGTGTGTTCTCCTTCTACAGGTGATGATATATTTAGTCCATTTCCACACTAGACTGTTATAGTGCTATTATTCCTGTGATAATGGGGTTTCCCCATTATCTAGGTAACAGAGCTTAAGGGAGATAGTTCTCCCTCACACCTACAAAAGGTTAATGGACTGCTAGGGTTAGGTCACATGAGATAGTTGGCTAATCAGGCAGGAGAAAGAGAGAAGCTTCTAGAAGCTTTGAAGAGACCATGAGGAGGGTGAGGGATGCCAGTAGAGGCAGACAAGGCCACCTCCTGGCCCTCCCCAAAATACTATCTCAGAAATGACCCACTGCTGTGAGTAGTTTAGAATGGGTCTAGTTAGCTACGTTAGAACTTTGTTATTTTGGACACTCTGTCTGATCTTCAGAATTTATCTGTGCTTATACTACTTGTAACTATCAAGCAAACCTGAGGGGGGAAGCCCTTTCATGAGTATTATTTTCTTGTTTTACCTTGCATGTTTAAAATAAATGCTTCCCTGTAAAGCCTCTGTTCTTCTCCATTCCCACACATTCCTCAGCTCAGGCATGGACAGGATGTCTCTCACTCAGAGTGGGAGGTGAGGGAAGGAAAGGGACCTTTGAACATAGAGATTGTGAATTCCCAGGCAATATCCCACTGCACTGCTAAAGAGGGGGCTAAATCAATGGGTGGTGGCAGGGAAAAATTAAGAGAATTTGGGGAGAATTCCCTAGCTCCTATTCAAGGCCTAAGTCAGCATTAAGAAGGAGGAGGGCCTCCTTTTCCCTCAAATCTCCACATGGTAGCAGCATCCTATGGAATCCTGGGGTTTGCAGTTTAGGGAGGGGTGTCTTTGAACATCAAATAGCGATCCACTGGACAAACAGAAAGAAAGGCACACTAAAGCCAACCTCTTTGCAAGGATGGTTGGGAAGAGACAATGATTGGTATGGATTCTCTTGATGCCAATCAAAGGATCATGAGTCTTTCCGATTCTAATCTCTGTGCATAGAAAATAAGACCATGATTGCTCAGGGCCAGACCTACAATTAGGCAGAATAAGGAAATCACCTGAGTATACCCTCCAACATTTCACAGGTGAAAACTGGGAAACATGTGGCTGAGCACAACAAAATGTGGTCAGAAGACTGTGGCCAGGAAAAAAAGAGGGCAACAGTTATTAATGAGGAAGAAGACACAAAACTTCTAGAATACCGAACCACCACAAACTAACATTTATTTTCTATGGCAATCTTCAGCTGTAGGATGCACACAAACAAAAATATACAGAGAAATCAGATTCATAAATGCAGCCCTGGGTCTTGTCCCGAGACATAAGTGGGATACAAATAAAATTAATTAAATAAATAAAGAGAAAGGAGATGAAGAGAAGAAAGCTAGTAAAACTAACCTTAAAATAAGGTTTATGCAAGTCTCAAAAACAAATGAAAGAATTTCAGGACAAAAATTTTTTTTCAAGTGAGGAATGGTTCTCTACAATACTGATCCTGTTTCAGGGAAATTAATGGTGGGGGAATCTGTGTGTCTGTGAGAGAGAGAGACTGAGAAAGGACCTGATTGTACACTTCTGGGAAGTTCTGTAACTTAAAGGAGATCCCCTCAAAGAAAGTCCATCTTAATTGGCAGAGCTATCCCCTTCCCCTGCTATTTATATGGTTTATCAATTCCTTTCATTTACCTCAGGATGCATTTTGGGGTCACACAGCACAGTCAGAAATAATAGGAACAAAATCTGGAACTTTTCGATCACTCTGGATGCACCCTAAGAAGGGGAAAGAGGAAAATTTTAAAGTCAGCTGACAAAACAAATGTAGAAGTTTAACCATGGCCATCCTGTATGATCAATGACAGTTGCAGAGAATGCCTCAGGTGGCAGGTAGCAACACAGCCCCCAACTGCTCCCTCTGAGCATCCTGTTCCTTTTTAAAGGACAAAGCTATGTGTTCCATACTGCATGTCTTGTATCCTCATGTTCACATGTGGGAGAGAACCCTATGTCATTGCCAGTTTTGAAACAGGGGTCAGTAGGTCATCCAAGGCTGGTTGTCCGTTAAATAGAAAAGGTTACCACCTTGTCCTTTGCCTCAGGAAACAAACTGTCTTTGACTGGCCTTGAGCTTTCTCAATCCAAGGGACTAGCTGTGGAAAAAGATACAACCCAGAAGAAGTTGTTCTTCCCTCCCTGCAAAATGCTTCTTGCGTATTCAGGTAAAGCTCTGCATTTTGCTTGCTGTCCTGCAATGGAAGAAAGAAAGAGTCTTGGAGCAGACATAGTAATTCTCAAAGAGAAAGAAAGGGCCAGAGTTAAGCAACACTGGAATAATCCATATTACAACACTTCCTTCCAGGTTCTACTTGCGCACATATACACATGTGCACATGTGCACACACGTACACATGCACACACACAAACAAACACACGCTATTTGCAGAGTTGCGGAAAGTTACATTTTTGGACTAAAATACTCAGAATCCCATGGCCAGGGGAAGTGGTAATCCCAAAAAGGGTAACATTTCTCCTTTGTGACTATTACCAAACTTAGGCGGTGAACTAATAACAATTGCATAGCAAAAACAGGGCTACAGAGAAACAGGAGAGTGGATCACTGTGCTTGGAAGAAACAGGAGCTTTGGAGAAGGACAAAATAAATTTGGGAGGAAGGGGAACCTACTGGAGTCTCCCCCGCTCCTGCAAAAAAAAGGGGGGGCAGATAAAGAAACATGAATAGTCCAGTGAGACATTAATTTGTTCAGTAACTGCTAGGGCAAAATGAAAATTAGTGGAGAGGGAGAATGCAATGGAGTATTATTGAATGAGATGTGACTGTCAGGCTGGGTGGGAGACTGAATAACAGTGCTTTGTATTCAACATTTTGTTACAGGTACCACTTGTGAATGTACTGCAAATCAACTTTATTGGGCTATGAGTATGATAAGAGAGGAAAAAAATCTGTCCACTTGTTTCATATCATACTTAATTTCACATATTACTGTCATGTGCTTACTACAGTCAAATTAGATGTTAATGCAAGCATACCTCTGCTAACAAAAGCTCTGACAGCAAAGTTCCTTTTCACAAAGGCCCTTTCTGCAGCACCCTCCCATTCCGCCATGGGGACAGTAGAAGGACAGGACTGGGGCAACGCTTCTGCATGATGTTGTTATGGTCCCATTCCTTTCCCATCCCCAGGTGGTGTGATCACGGGTTACATCATTGACGGGTTTTCCTCATCAATGACGTGTGATTGCACCACCATCGCACACTTACCTGTCCTGCAGAAGGGCAGGAAGTGCAGTGGTGGCACACATGGGGCAGCAACAAAATGGCCATGGGGACTGCTATGATTCAGGGGACAACAGTCATCTGTGTCAGGAAAGAAACCTGTTCTGCCAGTTATTTAGCCACTGGCAGGGCTACTTTGACAACAAAGATTGTTTTCTCTGCTATCTCCCCCACCACCTCTGTCCATCTCTCCAAAAATAGCCTGACACTGGCGGGATGGATTCTTACACCAACATAAAACACTACAGGATCCCAGCCTCCCTCAAACTTTACAGGATGCAGGGGCATTTTGAGGGGAGAAAATTAATAAATAAAGAAATTGAGGTGAGTTATAGGAAGCACAGTGGGGGATGTCATCTTCCATAGTGCAGTGAGGAGTTAGTGCAGAGTTGCCCAACTGTAAGATTTCTGATCAGGAAGGAATTTGCACATAGGAATTTGAATTTGAACATTGAACATTCCCAAAGCTAGCACTCTTATCTGTTAAACTGAACTGACTCTCTCAAATCAAAGTGTACAATATAAATAGTGCCATGGATGGCATATGTTGCAGAAAAACAGTGCAACAATTAATGTGATTCATTTGCATAATATGAATACTTGCAAAAAAATTGGCTATTACAATGTATCATTTGTGTATTATATAGATATAGAAATTATGCTTCCCAGATTTGACAAACTAGAATATGGCAACTCTTTAATGCTCAGGACTTTTTTTAATATATGTATATATAACTCTGCACAGGTGAATTAGATAATCTTCAGTCACACCAGCCATCTCAGCACTGGTGCAACCAGGACGCAGCAACAAATATACAGAAAGTACAATACCCCCAAATAATGTGGAAGGTAAATTGCAATTCCACATGCAATTTATAGATGAAGACCAAGAATTAACTACCACCAGCACCTGCCCATCTCAGAAGCCACCGACTCTGCTAACCAACTATGGGGGCATATTTCTGGGCTGGTCCATACCCTTTAAAGTCTATAGAATATCCTCATTTCAAAGAAATTTTTTTTTTGAAAATCTATCACGGTAGCTTGGGGAAAAAAACTTTGAGGGATTTAACCTTCATGATCTGCCTCTCAGCTTCATTTTAATTAATCCTATTCTTCTCCTGAAATTAAAGCAATCTCCTCACAGATTTGCTGTGTGGCCTAGTTGGGCCAGGAGGCAAAACATGAACAATACTGACTGCTGCTAATAAAAACACCACCATTCAAGAGGCCTTAGTTTAAGATTAATTTACTGAGCAATCCTATGGTGTTCCCACTACTTTTTAAACTCTTGCCAATCCACATAGGCAGCCAGATACAAAAGAATAGTTGGAAAGAAGAGAGGAAATCCAGCAGGTGCTGCTCATCTACTCACCATTAAAACTGATCAGATGCCTCTTCCAGCTACCCTAACTGGGCATCCAAATGGACTGGAAAAACCAGCAAGTGCCTGGTTTCTTTCTTTCTCTCCTTCCTTCCTATTTTTTTAAAAAATCTACATGATGTTTTTCTTATCCTGAGGTATTCCCAGGGAACTCTCAGCATGCACGAAGACTTTTATTTCCACGGCCCATGTAATTTCCCTAAATGAAATGCACCTCTCCATGACTGTCTGGCTGTGTTTTCCTAGAACCACCTAAGATGTCTGCCACCAAGAAACACGGTGAAATCTGATGAAGGAGAAGAAAAGAAAGGCACAGCTCCATCATGCCTAGTCCCAGAAGCAGATGAGAGACCCTCCATTCGTTCCAAGTGCCATTGCCCTGGTCTCAGAGGGAGAGAAGAAGAGGCAGATAGAGCTCCATCATGTGAACTGCTGGACTTAATTCCCTATCCCAGTGCCATTCCCTTTTTCTTGTGTGTCCTGCCTTATTTAGATTGTAAGCCTGAGGACAGGAAACTGTCAAATTAACCATTTGTAACCTACTCTGAGAGCCTTTGTGGCTGAAGAGTGGGGTAGAAACACTCTAAATAAATAAGTCAGCCAATTTCTGGAAAGCTGCCTGAGTCTAGATGCAATGTGTGATCAGTGGGAGGGGGAGGAGGAAGAACACAAGGGATGGGGGAAGGGAGAAAACCCAGGATATTTCAAGACAGTTTAGATGCCAAATCATGAATATGCAGATATAGTCAAAACAAAAATAACTGGAAAGGCTTAATATTACCAAGGACTTTTTTGCTTTCTGGCTAAGCCCTTAGTGTTTTTGGACAACTCTCATGTGTTCTCATCACTGGCTATGGCTGCTGGCGGTTGCAGTCCAACATCTCCTGGAAGAGCAGTGTTGCCTATTCCTTGTACAAATAAGCTACTCTACTGCATCCAAGTGTGTCCCACATTCAAACCTGAAATATAGAACTGTGTCGAGAATGTACATTCTAAACCTGATGGCTTTTTCTTAAAAAGATGCCATGTAATGGACAAAATGTTCCAAACGCTCATGTTAAAGTGGAAGCTTAACTGATAATTCACATTGAGCAGCTCAGGTTATGCATTGTGCTCCACAAGCTGGCCCTTGCCTCAAAGTTTTGCTCTGCAAGTCCCCTTCTTTTCTGTGAGACTAACATAGAGGCAAGCATACTTAAGCATTCCTCAGCAGAATCTTACAGAAAGGGTGTTTTGTTTTTCTCTTCATTCAATGCTGCAAAAGTTTTTTTTTTAACCATAATTTCCAGCCACCCCTTGTCATTTTGCATTTCCTCAGCAGATGTGTCATTGTCGTGGCTTGTCATGTCCAGTTATGTCAGTCATGTCACACTAGGTTACCAGTGTCATGTAACATGAGCTGGCTGACACAGCAGCCCTGAAGACTGGCTTTGGCCTCAGCCTGGTTTTATTTGTTTTTTAAGGTGGAGGAATGGAATTGCATTCCCTCCCAGCCTCACCAACACACTCCACCAAATGGAGTATTAATTCAAGATCCAATTCTTAAATACAGAGCTGAACTCATAGTTTCAATAGATAGCTTTCATGGATAAAATAAGAATTGATTATAAATCATTTATGAGTTCCAGCAAAGTCCTTCCCAGCAATTTACTGGAATGGTATGGTATTCTACACATCATTTTAGAAGAAAATGGACCTGAGGGAGAACAAGTATGGAGGTGGGACTAAACGCACTGGTTTGTGTACATATGTAAACGAAAGGTGGAGAACCATTTCTCTATCATGGGCTGAATTCCTTCAGAAGTGTCAAAAAGTCTTTCCTGCCACCTTTGCTTGCTTGCTTTCTATCCCTTCCTCTGTCCCTCCCTCCCTCTTCCTTCCCACCAAGGGGGCTGCCAGTAGGTGGAGGAGGAGCTTGCTCTTGCCAGAGGTCTCTGAACCAATCATTTGCAAATGGGTTTTGAAATTAAATGGTGGGAGGGGGATAAAGGTAGACGGAAGGTTGCCCACTCTGAAGTAAAACAAAGGTGTTAGGGAAACAAGATGCAGCAGGCAGATGTGCATTTTTTAAAATCCTAGCAGAGATTTCTTTACGTGAAGGCAGGTTTGGGGAAGGGAGACATGGGCCTTTTCCGCATTTTATATTTAAAACGGGGCGGCACGTCCTCCAGCGAGGACGTTTACACTTGGGGGCGAACTGGGTCTGGACTACTTAATGTTTGTCCAGACTTCAGCCCGCTCTGGAGCGCCCAGAACTGGTGGTTCCCCATACTATTGAAAGACCGATTAAAAGAGGACTTTCAATAGCCCGGCGTGCCCCAGTCCGTTGCTGCCCTAAGTGTAGATTTGCAGGCTCGCGCCAGCGCAAGACTACACATCTTCCGAGGGTGGGCTTCCGGCTGGCGAGCTTCTCTGGTTGGTGGAGAGCCTCTGCCAACCGGAAGCCTCCATTTTCGTCTTCGGAGAGTGTGTAGCGCGGGCACGCACTGCTCTGGATCGTCGTGGATTGTTGCGGGGGAGCGTGCCAGTCCGGTGAGTAACAGACTGCCCCGTTTCCCCCTCAAAGTGCGGAAAAGCCCATAGACGAGAGATTTAATGCTCCCCCACCTGAAATCCAGTGGAATTTCTTTATGTGAAGACAGATTTGGGAAGAGAACTGTAGATCAGAGATTTAATACTCTCCCAGCATTTAATCCTCTCCACACATATACACACATTTAAAATGTGGATTTCTTCGTGCAAGTATGCCACTGCATCCTGTTAGCAGAGAGTTTTTGAAACTGTTGGAAAGGAGGGGGTAGTTTTGTTTTGGGTTTTTGGGGGTTTTTTTGTTGTTTGCTTTGTTTGATTGATTTATATCCCACTTTTCTTCTGAATGGGACTCAAAGTAACATTAGTTGGTAGACCATTTGAAACAGAGAAACTGTGGAAAACAGCAGAAATACTCTCTTACCCTGTAGTTTCCCACTATATATTTCCGCTTCATAAACCTATTCTTCTATGAACAAAACAGGTCAAGAGGTGTTTGCATCACAGAATTAAACTAGGTGCTACATTCAAAGACCAAAGTATTCTGAGTTAGACTCAGGGGAAAAAAAAGAGGTAAGTAGAATGGGTCAAGGCATATCTGTAAAACAAACAAATCTGTTTAATTGTCATTCCCATTTTCCAGGAAACCTGGAAAACCTGTGAGGAGGAATGGATCTCTCAGCATAGATCTCAGAGGCATAATCAAACTCCCATTTCCAGGAGTCTTGGGGAAAAGGTCTGAGAACTAACTTGTTATAAAATGGAAGTTTGAGGTGTTGCTGAATCTTCAGAAGCTGTACTTTAATCTGGTGCTTGTATTTGGATGCTTTAACTGCTGTCTCATTCTACAGAAGGTAAAAATCACGTAGACAGTCAAAGTACTTATGCGCATTTGTGTTCCTAAAAATAAATGAGACTTATGTGTGTACGTTATTGAAAACCCTAAACTGCAACAATGGCCCTTTCCACACGAGGCGAGGGAATCACTCCATGCCATTACCTACCGCTTCTTCTGGGGTCTGAAGCAACGTGGACTGTCCCTGAAACCCTTCTGCAGGCCTCCTCTGCAGGGTGAATCGGAGCAGTGCGAGGTCTGTAGATCCACACTGCTCTGGCTTCCAAAATGGCAGCTTCCAGCTTCCAAAATGGCAGCTTCCAGCTTCCAAAATGGCAGCTTCCAGTTGGTCATGGGTCCTGACCAACCACTGAAGCTCACCATGCCTAAAGCCCGCCCTCTGCAGATCGCAGGCTAGCATTGGTGCGAGCCTGTGAATCTGCACAAGGGAGCAGGAACGCAATGGCGCATTCCAGGAAAATAAAGACCTGTTTTTTGCGGTCTTTAGAAAACATGCTGGAGGACCACTTGGAGTGGTTTTGGAGCGGACTGAGGTGCGGATCTCCAGTAAGTAGTCCACTCTTAGTGCACTCCAAGGTGCAGACGACCTCCGTGAGAGGACGCACTGCCCTGTTCTAATTGCCTGGTGCAGAAAGGGCCTATGTGGAACTAGAATACAGACCCAAGTATCAAATGTTGTTGTTGTTGTTGTTGTGTGCCTTCAAGTTGTTTCTAACTTAGGGCAACCCTACTGCAAACCTCTCACGGGATTTTCTGGGGCTGTGGGTGACTCGCCCAAGGTCATCTATGGTTGAGCAGAGAATCAAACCCTGGTCTTCAAGCTCAAACCACTACACCATCCTGGCTTAAATACCGAATATACTAAACCAGTGGTTCTCAACCTGTGGGTCCCCAGATGTTTGTGGACTTCAGCTCCCAGAAGCCCCAGCCACTATGGTCAATGCTCAAGGCTTCTGGGAGCTGAAGTCCACAAACATCTGGGGACCCACAGGTTGAGAACCACTGTAATAAACTAAAAGTCACTATCATGGATACATTGAGGGTAGGTTTTCAGGACAAAATTATGGAATTTGCTATGACCCATAGATAAGTCAACAGTAAAATTTAGGAGCATGTAACAAAGGATGTAGAGCCAGTGTAATGTGTTGGACTATAACCCTGGAGACCAGAGTTCAATTTCCCACTTGGCCACAGAAACCTACTGGGCGACTTTGGGTGCATCACACACTCTCAGCTTTCAAAAAGCCCATGATAGATTTTCCTTGGGGTCACGATAAGTCAGAAATTACTTGAAGGCACATAACAACAACAACAAATAAAGAACAACAAAACATATGTAAAGGATGAACCAATGGAAAATGATGTCTAAGAATTTAAAAATTCCAACAGGTGTTATTGCTCTTGTTCACACTAATGGCTGGATAGATGAGGAGGGAACTAAACTGTGTCTATGCAATGTATATAAGCCTTCAGTACAGACATGCAATTAGCTTCCATCATCTGTACAGGGAGTGCACCATCCATGCAAAGTCACAGGTAACACACAGGGGAAAACTACATTGTTTTTAACTGATAAATTGGTTAATGCTTTCTTAGTAAAGTAATACACCTTAAGATTTCCACGCCAAAACTTTGATCTAGCATTTCCTCTGCTAAAATTTAAATGACAAAGGTTAGCAAAACATAACTCCGGAAAAACAGCCTTGGTGTATCTAAAAGCAACAGGGAGAATAATGTCTCTGATCACTTACAGAATGCCATTTCATGTTGCCCCCCACCCTTGAGTAAGCACAAGTATCTGAAATTAAGAGCTAGAACTCCCTGGTCACTGATTAAAATATCTGCTTGGGGGTGGGGAAGAAAGAGAGGCAAGGTTGGGAAGAACTTAGGAAACTTTTTTCACGTCTCATCCAACACATAGGTGGTGTCTTAGCCACCCCGCAGCCTAGCCTCAGCTACCTAGGCAGTCAGGCTCTTGATTCAGTCCACCTCACCTGCATAAGCCATTCTTTCCACACACAATGAACCATACCATTCCATCCCAATGGTGCCCCACTCCCACCTTACAACGCATGCCTCTGCATACATCTCTCTGCTTGGGCCATGCCAAACAGCAAGAGTGCCCAGCCACCTCCCGATGCCACCACATTTACATTTCACTCACCAGCTGTCCCCCTATTAGGTTCTGTGCATGTGTAGGGCAGAGAGGGAAAGGCATCTCACAGTGACCAGCAGCCAGGAAAAGGGGAGATGGCCCAAACCAGACACACAACCCAGCTTTCCTCCCTGCTCCTACATGTAGTATATACATTACACACCTGGAAACACTATCAGTGCTGCAATGCGACCTCCAATGCAACCCACCATTCTTTTCTAGCTCACTCTTCCTAGGAACTAAGGGGAATGAAAAGACTTACTTTCCACCACCACTAATGCTACCATCTGTCTGCCGCTTCCTCTCTGGAGCCTTTTCAACAACCCCTTTTTGGCAACTTCAACTCCTATGAAAACAACATTGACCCACAGATTGTCGACCCAGGTTTTCAAGGTTAATTTTTTGACTCATGTTTTAAATCTTATTTTATTTTATTTTGCCTTATAGTTGAATATATACTGTAAATATAAAAACAATTCTTTTTGGCATGTATTTGGAATTGGAATCTGGCCCATCCATTAATTTTAGCAACAGAGTACCTGAAACCTGCATAATGGCCCTGCAAAACCTAATCCAAGCCTATGAAATTCTTCTACTCTGTTGTAGGACTGGGAATAAATACAAACTTTAGAGCTTTACTCTCAGACAGAGCCAGCCCTACCTTTACATGGAGTGAGGTAGTCACCTCAGGTGGGAAGTACTGTGAGACAGTAGCAAGGAAAACTTGGGTGCCATATGGTCTCAACTGGCCTGCTGTTTTCAGGTCTATTAGAGGACATTGTCCCATCACCATAGTTGAAGAAAAAATTAATTGGTAGTTCAGTCAGCCATTGTTTTTGTGTGGGAGTAAGACACTTTCTTGCTCTTTGCCCCAGGTGGTAAAATTTCTTGGGCTAGCTCTGATGTTAAACCAATTTTTGTTTTCCTACCTCTGCCCATCCCCAACCCCATCCAGCCTAATTTTACTTGACATCCAGACTACTAAAGAATTCTGTGAAACCCAAAAGCTTGCTCACAGTTTGAGAGTTTGGACAAGTTACTTTTTAGTCTATAGTAGCCATGCTGATTCTAGGAATTGTAGTCCATAAAGAAAACACAAATTGCCAAGCTCTATGATTTTGTGAAGTTAGCATTAGTCCTAATAAAGATACTGTCTAGCAATGGAGTTTAGTATTTGTCTAATTAACCAATATGTTTTTATTGTGCTTTTTTAAAAAAATCAAACACTGGAAAACAGCTGACAGGCAAAAAAGCAGTCAATTTAGTCAATTAATTCATTTATTTACTAGTTGGCCCTTTCCTGTTTATCAAAGGGAAAAAGCCTGCTGTGTCTGTTAAATAACTGAGTACTGTCTACTCATTTTATCACAACACACTGTGCTTGGTTATAGGGCATAACATTATCTTTTGCATTGACATTTATAGGTCAAGATTTCATAGGAATCTGAAACCCAGCCTCTCATTTTCAACATTCCAATGACATATTTATGGCTACATGCCTTTTCTACAGTTTCACAATCTTAAAAACTATACTTGTCCTTTCCAATAAGATTTGTATGTGAAATGTGAAACTGTTTAGCAGATCTAGTTAGGCATCAGAATCCTACAAAAACATACATTTACTGCAAAATGAAACTTCATAAGTGATTTGAAAAGCTGATAGATATTAACACAGCAGAAGGGAAACTGTGATGTAGTGAATCCAAGAAATCAACAAAATCAAAGTGATAATGTGCAAGGACAGATCAAAGGTCTTTTCCGCAGCACCCTCCCATCCCACCATGGGGACGGGAGAAGGACAGAACTGCAATGATACTTCTGCATGATGTCAGCATGGTCTCATCCTTCTCCCATCCTCAGGTGGTGCAATCGCAGATTAAATCATTGATGGGTTTTCCCCACACTTACCTGTCCTGCAGAAGCACCGGAATCATGATGACTGTGCTTCTTGTCTCAGCGCAGACTAGAGAAATGCCTGGCTGCATTGTGGAAGGAAGAGGTATGGTCATCGTGCTTCCTTCAGCTGGGAGCCAGTTGGTACAGAGGAGACCCCTCCTGTCACACTCCTTTCCTGGCAGAGCCACTGCAGGGATCACCACCAGACACTGCTGCCACTAGTTTGCCACTAGTGCCAACATGACTGCTTAAACATACTAGAATCCTCTTGATGACTTATATTGCATTAACAGAGTGTTACAACAGTATAAGTACTTTCTCAGACTCTACACAAGGAGGTATCCAGTATCTCTTTGTGCGACATTTTTCCCTGGCTGTGTGATGGTAGTCAGACAGCACCCAGGCACAGCTTCCGAGTAGCAACAGGGATGCACCTAAGTGTCATCTGGCCATGGGGAGGTACACAATTGCTATAGAACTAGGGAAAAGCGAGCAGCCTTTTCTCACCTGGACCAGCAGTGTAACTATTCTGGTGGAGCTTTATGCAGACAAGGTCTTGTCTGCATAAAGCTCCACCAGAATAGTTGATGTGTGTGTGTAAAACACAGTGTATGGTCTTTGGTCATGCTGGCCAGAATCCTATATGGGAAATACATATTCATAAACACTGTAAGTAGGGTGCTACGTACTGAATCCTGATCTGACCCCTGTCCCATCTCTACTTTCCAGGAAGCAGATGCTGCAGTGAATGGGGGTCTGTTACTCTGTCACTGAAGAAGCAGCAGACTGCCATTTCCATCCCCTCCTGTGAGCAACCCCCTGTACAACAAGCAGAAGCAGGACCCCTGTCAAAATTCCCCTTCATATCAGAGATCGCTTGTGTTTCTGAGGGAGTGGCAGCATCAAACAGCTGCTTCCTGAGTAACAAGGGAACAGACCCCCTTGGACTGCAGCAGCTCCTGCCTGGTTAGTAATGATTGGGGGAATTTCACAGTTCCTGTGTAGCACCTAAACTGAACAATCTATGAGCTACTTAAGGATAGCAAATATATAAGTTTCATCAACTCTAAGTTATACACTCATAGAGGATAGAGGATTCCAGCTGAAGTTCAGGAGACGCTATCTCCCACAGCCTCAGTTTCACATTTGTAACATAGGAATAATGATGAGCTGTAGTTTTGCACAGTTAAAGTAATAATGATTAAAAACTATTTGCTCATATAAATAACCAGCTGCTGTCACTACTCTGAAGTCTCAGTTATTTAAAAGTCTGGCAAAGGCACATCAACACATCTTGACTTTCTCATCAAAAAAACAATATCCATGCCCAGCCATCTATAAATTTCTAAAGCCTTTTTTCAGTCGTTGCCTTTTTGTAGATCTGCTTCTGAACTCAAGAACAAACCATAAACGTTAACAAGTTTAGCCATATAATGCTCTGGGAAACATTTACAAGTGGCTGCACAAAAGAACACGTAATGAATGAACAACATGTTCAAGTCTGCTCAGTGATGCTGTTCATCATAAAAGCATTCCTGGTGACTTTGAATGTCGAGTGCTGGCAAATTCGTAAAGCATAGTGTCTGTCAAGTGGCTGTTAGTCATAATGGCTACATAGAAGTTTTGTACTCAGAGACAGAGTATCATGTGTGGAATTCTGCTTGTGTAATGGGCTTTTCCTGTCTCCTCCTGCTTTTCATCCTCCTGAAAAGCCACTTCTGGGGTTCGGAGAATCCTCCAACAGCATGGACTGAGGCAGGGAGAACTGAGGCTGAACAGAGGAGCTAGTGGAAACTGGAATGTCCTAAACACCCAGAACACACCCAGAAAGGAAGCTATTTGCATCAGAGTAGGGTGTGGTTGTTGTGCATTCTGCCATTATATTTTTGAATAAAGGATAATGATGTTGTCAGGCATGTTTTAGATGTGTATTTTCTGCATCAGCAGGAGGTTGGACTAGATGATGCAGTTTGGGATGCCTTCCAACTCAGATTCCACGATGGCAGACATCAAGAATTAGACATCACTTTGTGCTTGGCTTTCACACTTTCTGTCTCACTGGCTCTCGTTAGAAACCAGCATGAAAACAAATGGAGACAGGGAAGGGATACATCTATGGGAAGAAGGCAAAATGAGGGCTTTGCTCCCCCTAATTAAGAGTTCAGCTACCCCAAATGAAATTCATCTTCAGTCCCTGGGTTTCTAGTGTTGCAGGAATATAAACCTTCAATCAAGTATTTAGAAATATAGAAAGGGGGCAGGCACAAGTAGCAAGAGAATGCAGATGCAGCAAATATAATAATTCTAGGTATTAACTATTTTCAATGTCTCGCTGTCTGCGCTGGTAGAAATTTGGGGAGGAAAATTTCATTGAGGGCCAGAATTCTGATTGAGGAGGTAATGCCCTCATCCTCTCCTTCTGGTAGCGACACAGATGATGCAGCATCCCCACAAATAGCCAGAGAATCAGTTAGTGAGTATTCATAGCCCAGCATCTTTCAACAATGTGACTGGACAATAGAGGCAGAAGTTCTTCCATTCACACATTTTGGAAACAAGAAAGTTTTATCAGTCACCTCTGAAGGGGGAAGTAATTTGGTCAGTAATATTTGAAGCAGATGGACATCAAGCTAATTTGGAGCATTCTCCTGTATCTACCATCCATAGGTCATTTTGGCCAAAACAAAAGCCTGCCAATTTGACATATGGTTGTAACTTGCAAGAATGGAATTTGAACTGACAAACCTCACATATTTTGCAGCGTTCCGTGGTGGCAATGTCAAAGCAAGGGACATTGTTGCTGGATGAAAGGCAGCCATATCTTTAGGACTGAGGCCTTTTTGCATTTATTTGTCATTTTCCTGGGTATTATTGTGAGGGTGGGGGGAAGCCATGCATGCTGCTCCCTTCAACTCATTGTAATGAAGGGTCTGTGGCTTTGGGACTGCAACATATCAGTCTCACTATGTTTGCTTTGAAATTTCTTCACAGTCCATAGTCTTACTTGTTTTCTACCTTTTGAATACTCCCCCACCTCGCAGCTTCTTACTTTTATGTATTCCTAATTTCTATGTTCTCATCCATAGAAGACAGGAAGAAGGAAGGAACTGTGTGTCTAAAGATGGAAAGAAATTTTCCTATTCTGCGAAAAATTTGCACATAGTTGTTTTGTGCAGAAAACAGCATTTTCTGCACAAACCTAAAATATCACTTTCTGTGCAAATCAACCATATGTGAATTTTGCTTTGAATAAATCCATAATTACAGCATTGTCTATGCAGGAAGCAGCTTTTTCTGGGTATTAAATAATATTTATCCACAGAAATGTTATTTTCTGTGAAGAAAATGTTGTTTCTTTCACAAACAACCACAAGCAAATTTTGCACAGAATAAGTTGTGGACTGTGAAGATTTTCTTCGGTATAGGAGTGATTTCATTAGGGTTTCTCAGCACTAGAAAAACATGTTTTTCAACCATTCTTTAAACATTTTTTTAATATTTTACACGGAAAAAGTTGTCCCCTGTTCAGAAAATGCTGTAATTGGGGACTGATGCTAGTGAGTCATCTTGAGTTCTGTGATGGGAGAAAGGTGAGATAAATTTATTTAATTAATTAATTAAATAAATACAATACATTCTGTGCAAAATTCACATGTAGTTAATTTGCATATGAGGTTCGTTTCATTTTCTGTGCAGAAAGTGCTTTTTCCTGTGCAGAAAATGCCCATGCATGAATTTTGTGTTAAATAAGTCCCACACTGAGAATATGCTTTGAAAACTGCACAGTTTTCAAAGACTTTTTGCAACAGGGAGAAAATTGCTAGAGATTTTCATTGCTTCCTTCTAGAAGAAAAATAGTCAAGTAGTCCATGATTTATTCATTTTCATTCCAAAGTAAAACTTATCAATTTTATTATTAATATGTTATAGTGACTGATATTTATTCACAAACATTTAATTTGCTTTTATTATTCCCATCTATTTTCATTTTCTGTTGATTTTAGTGACAAACCCAAGTACTTTTCTCTTTCACATAATGTCTGTGTGTGTAATCCAAAAACGATGAACATTTCAGGCATTCTGATCCAGGGACTCAGCCTTGCCAATTCAGATAGATAGTGGAAAGGATCTCTTCTTTATATGCACACAGACACACATAAATGAACTGCTATTTAGAATGACATTTATTTTTAGTCCAGGTGAGGACATAGTTGCTCTCACAGAGCAGAGAAAACCTCTACCTCCTTCCTGTAACATTCATCTAATCTATTCTTCCTGCTAGGGGAAAATGAAAATAAATGAGTTCTAAACAAATATATGGCCATTGGGAACTTGTTTGTTTCCCCCTGTTTGTTTGCTAATGAATAATTAATAAAACAAATGAGCCCTGTTCATTCCAGCTTTTCGTTTGTTACAAAATGGATGCATGCTCCACTGAAATATAGACTTGCTTGAAGTTTCAGCTAATTGCTAGCAAGGTAACTCCATGACTGACTCACAATCCTTAAAGAAAGAACAATGTATCACTATGATTTTACCCTGTATGATAAATATAATATTATATGGATAGCCTCTTAGATCATTATAACTATATAATATGATATATGATATTCTGCAATATAATACATATGGTATTAAACAACAGGAGTAGGAAGACATACAGCCTGTAGGACAGATTGTGCCCTGCTCTCAGTTGCCTTTCCAGGAAACTCCCAGTTCATTTCTGCTAGCAGACCCTGTTGCCTGATTTAGCAGCACAATCCATAAATACTTAACACTGAAATCTTACTAGTCCCCATCAGCTTTAAAGAGTTCAGTTTCAGTTCCAAAGAAAGCTGGTGTGCTTTTGAGAAAATGTATTTGGAATCAAAACTGTGACAATTTAAAAATTGCACAAGCATGAATATTTCTTACTTGATGTCAGTGATCCAGTCTCAACACACAAAGCAGTACCCTTCTGATGCATAAAGTCCTTTGTTGAACTTACAGGTCCTTTTGGCAGGACAGCACTCTCCTGGCATGGAAATGAGAGAAGAATGAGGCTATGATGATGCTTTTGCATGACGTCGTTGAGATCCTGCCCTTCTTGTATCCCCAGCCAACACAATTGTGGAGTATATCATTACAGAAAAACTCCGTCAAATACTCCCAATCGTGTGAGGCTTCCATTGCTACCAGCCATGCAGAACAACCAGAAATGCTATCATTCGCTTCTTTCCCCACTGCAGCATGAGAAGAAGGCCAGCTGCAGTGTGGAAGGAAGGGGCATGTCCCTCGCACTGCCTTCCGTAGGCAGCCGGTCAGGTCCAGAGGGGAGCGCTGGGGACATTCTCCCATCCCAGCAGAGGGATTGCAACAGGATGACACAGGAGAGCATCATTATGCAGAAATGGCCACAGTCTCTCGAGAGGTAGCTGTGTCATTCTGTTGTAGCAAAACAGCAGAGTCTTGAGGTTCCTTAAAGGTTAATAAATGTATATGATTTTAGGAGATGAGGCTGTAAACACTGAGGTCAAATAAAACAGATAAAGTATAGACAGTGATAATTACTTATTGCATAATGGTCATTTACAAACAGTTGGGTTATAACACAACAATCTTTTTGGATTGCTACTGTTAAAGATCATTATAACTACAGATATATCTCAGTTAACAAAGTCAATATGTTCCTGGGTATTATTTCTTTAACAGAAAATGTCATACCAGATGCAGAAATAACATGGAAACAATGGGGATAGGCTGCTACACCACAAAAAGGAAGGAAAATTCAACATGTTTCAAATACTTTCAATCCAAAACTGAGGCCATTTCCACATGACGTTGTTGTCCCACAATAGTGATGCATTGGTGGCAGTCCACAGGTCATGCTTTTGCATAACGTCGTGGTCCTGCTGCCAACACATCCCCACCTGTTGCAATCATGGGATATTCCATTACCAGAAAAAAAAATCTGGTAATGGCCCCCAATCATGCGATGCTCTCATCACCAGCGGCTGTGAAGAAAGGAAGGGAGTGTGATTTAGGCGTTTCCTTCCTCAGTGCAGTACAGGAAGTGGCTGGCTGTACTGCAGGAGGAAGGTGCGTATTGCTCACACTACCCTTCCACAGGCAGCTGGATAGGTGCAGAGGGGAGCGTTCATGTCACGCTCCCATTGTGACAGTGGCACTGCCGGGATCACAACAGGATGACAATGGAGATGGGTAAGGTGCAGAATGACCTAACAATATACACATGCAAAATGAAAGAACTAGGTCAGCTAAACCTTAAATGAGTAAACAGAAATACCTTAAACCTAGAGACCACTGGAAAGCTGCCTCCACAATGGTTCTGAGAATGTTTTTTTATTATTATTATTATTCACCAGCTTCCATTTTGCCTATGATTTCCATTTTGGTGGCTAAATTTGTACATCTAAATGTCTTTAACATGCTGGGAGTAGCAGACTAATCTGTTCTCCCCCTTCTAATCTGTTTTGATGTTCATACATGCTCAGTAAGGGATTTTGGAGATAGCTGCTGTTTACCTTGCCTGTTATAGGCAGACACAGATAGCTACAGTAGTATCGACTAAATAGTATCTCATTCTTTCCCATTTCAATGTTTATGGCACTGATTACTGAAGACAAGCTGCTGCAACCCAACACCAAAAGTCTGTGTTTCTCCAGCCCTCTTTCACCATCTTCCTGATACAAATAAAAAGTATGAGCTAGATGGAGTACAAGGAAGAAAGGGGGCTAGGGACATAAAAAATCTTTATAAAAAAATAGCTTCTTTGTCAGAGACTTTGTTAACTGAGTTATGCCTGTATAAGTCCTTTTTACACTTCTTTTTCCTCTGACCTCATTGTTTACAGTCTCTCCCATCTCAGTCCAATATGTCTATAGCTGTAAAGGCAACACTTAACTTGATGTCTCTGATGGCATAGCTTCTAGTACACAAAACTTACACTGTAATAAATTCGCTGACCTTTAAGGTGTCATGAGAGTCTGTTATTTTACTAAAGTGGACCTTGCATGCAATGTATAGACCAACACCTCAACATATAGACCAATACCTTGAGTACATCTCAGATGACATTCTCTCACCACCATCAAGTAATCCTCACAGCAAAAATACAAAAAAAAAATTAATATACTCCCACAAAATTTCATTTGACATCACACATTACCCTGTAATTGCATAATTCAGAGTTTCCAACTTAATTAAGTCACATTATCTTAAGCTTTCAATAGACTGATAAAGACTGAGATGTATGACCAAAGCAGGACTATGCAATATTAAATTCTACATGAGTCAGACATCTTGAAGGAGCAGATGTGATCAACTCACTGGCAAATACCCACACATACATACACATACCCACCATTGATTTGAATAGCTCAATATTCATTTTAGGCTTGCATAGTTATCAATTCACTGAAAGTCAGCCAGACATCCAACAATTTGGAGAAAGAAGAGAACTTTTGAATGCTGGTAGCAAGAATTGTCTCTTGAACCAGAGAGAAGTAAGGCTGAAAGTCCCAAACCTGTGTCAGCAGTAGATATGCAATCACAGACCAATGTACAGACCACTTCTTATTTTTAATGCTTTTTTTTTAATGGCACTCTCCATTCTGAAAATCATTTCAACATATTATGTATGCCTGTGACCAACAAAACATGCAAAATTGTTTGTACCCTGTGCCACATTTTAGACCACTCATCTAAATCTATATACACAATCCTAACAATCAAAGGCTTTGTAGATTGTTTTTTAACTTGAATATTGAACAGTATGTTACTGTTGGATATTATGCATTTGTACTGGTAGAAATACAAAACTTTGTGTAACTTTACCAAAAATTTGCAAGCTATGAAAGTGTTTAGAGGGAAATATTAAGTGTTTGCAACCTGTTTGGTTTTGGCATTTGACATCCATGTCCTAAAGTCCAATTATCCTGCTTCAGCCAGGATGGCCATGCTTAATCATCTGCTCCCCCACTCTTCAAAGAGTGTTCAAATGTCCTGGCTTCTCCAATGTTCTTCCCACCAGTTCCCAGGACTGATCACAAGATCTCATTGTAAGGGAGGAAAAAAACAAGAAAGAAGTGAATTTCTGGGAATGGAACGTCAGGTCTGTTTCCAGCTACTGTTTCTTGCAACATTGCAACATTTTAGTACAGCTAAGAGAATGGTCTATTGTAGTGAAGAGAAACCAATCAGCTTTGTACACTACAACTGTGTCCTCTCTTGAACATGTGATGACCCTGCACTGTAAAATGTATAAATTGCTGTAAACATGAGGGGGCGGGGCTCTCTCGGTCTTTTGGAGGCGACTTCACCGAGATCCTCAGCCAGCTGAATAAAGGCGGAATTTCCTTACCACGGGTCTTATCTCTGACCTCTGCAACAACATTATGAAATTCTTGCCAAATCTCACATTGGAAGTAATCTCACAAGAAGACATTAACTTCCTGTTTGGTCATTTTCAACCAGACATTAATGCAAACAGGCCATCTGGTCTGGAATCCCGTTGGGCCCAGCTCCTCCCTCTCAATCCTTCTCTGTCATTTTTCTCTCTCTTCCTTGGATAGTCCATTACTTAGTCTGGGCTCAAGTCTTTTGGAAGAGTGAGTAGATTTTCCGCTGTGTCTGGTTTCTCCCTCTGCTGCCTGGTCTGGAGTGAGTGAGCCTTGGGTGGTGGGATCTCATTTTTGTGAGGTTCTGGTTTTGGTGGGCTGACCTCCAGAGGCAACTTTTAGCTCTCATTCTTGTCCATTTGGGAGAGTTTTTCCTCTCTTTTCTCTATTCCTCCTCTCTCTCTCTTCCTTCTTTTCTTCCACCTCTATCTTGCTCTTTCTTTTCTCTCCTTCTATTTCTTCTCTCCTCCTGGTCTTCTATTTCTACCCTTTAATTTTTTCTTTCCTAACTCTAGCCCTTTCCTCACAGTGGGGGCAAAACAGGGCCGCGCACGCAGGGGCAGAACTTACCCTGTGGAGAGCGCGGATCCGCCATTTCAAACGCCGCCGAATTTCGGCGGCGCCCAAAATGGCAGCCGGCGGCTTCCGGTGGTGCTCCGCCAATCAGGACAGTGCGCCAGCCGGAAGCCCACCCCCGGGCAGATCTGCAGGGGTGCACTACCGCGTCTCTGCAGTTCTTCACTGGGGGCTGCTACGGGGCAGCGCAGGTAAGTTTTATAAAAACCACTTTTGAAGGTGGTTTTTGTAAAACTCACAGTGCCACCCCCGCGGCTGCGCTAGAGCAGTTTGAGGTCTAGAACCTTACTTTTTTTAACTGCTCTAGCGCAGACCCCGGTGAAGAAGACCTCCAGGAGAGGTCGCTCTAGCATGGGCAATATGCACGTGTGGAAATGGCCTCTGTCTTTGGTTACTCTCTGTTGGTGCTCCCTTTCTACTTCTTCTTCCCTTCCATAATTATTATTACCCTTCATCCTGGACTCCTGTCCTCCTGCTTGAGCTGTGTAGATCTTTTAAAATGCTGTTTATATTCCCCACTGGCAGCGCCGCCACCACATAGGAAGTTTTTCCTTGGCCACACTTCTTAGCCCCCACACTGCCTTAACTCCTCCACTTCCTTTCCCTTATCCCTTAAACCCCTCATCCCTACCCTTCCCACCTTTTTCCTCCCCATCTCCACCTGTTCCTCTTTGACTCCTTCTGCTTCCTTTCCCTCTCTCTGCAGTTTTCCTTTGTTTCCCCACCACTACCACCTTGGTTTTCTTATCATTGCCTCACTTTTCTTATACCCCCGCCCCACGAGCCAGCCATATATTTCCCAGTTTTCCTCTGTGAAATGTTGGAGGGTATGCCATGACATAGAAATTGTCCTTTGCTAGTTATTTGTGGAACAGAGGGCTGTACTTGAAGCTTTTACTGACGCTTACTTGGCTATGCCATTTACTAATAAATATCAATATTTTCTAATAATTCCTTCTGGGTCTCTTAAAATATCAAGAACTGCCAGCGAATATCAACACTTGACCAAATTTCCAACATCTATTGAAAATTATTAATAGTAGACAGTTAAACAACCAGATGAAGTACCCTAAATACAAGACTGAATTTACACATGTTAGCATGTGCTTTATAGTTCTAGCATCAAATATAGAATTCTGTTTTATTAATATGCAAAGGAAGAAGATATGGTTCTGTATATAATAAACTGATAAACAAAGGAGGTAGATATATTCTGCTACTTCTTGGGCAATTCACAACACATGGTCTGCTACTCACCGGGGCATTTTATTAGCCATTAAATACTTGTTCCACAGAATGTTTTATTCCTTTGTTTACAACCAGTCCTGTCTCAGTGCAGGCAGGCTGGCATAGTATTTACCAAGGCTGTTTTCACCCTCTTGGGAAAAATGAATTAGGCCTCATTTAAGGCATTAATATGTTTCCAATTATTTTCTATTATCACAACTGTTTTATTAAACAAAAGGCTGCAGCTGACTACAAAAGAGGTAAGGTTTCATTTCATTTTGTGATTGTGATGGTTTAAAACAGAAGATCTACATACAGAGATATGACTGTCAAACAATAAAGATGCATTTCTAGGTTAATACTACCACTGGAGGCAATCATTTGTTGAAAAAAGCAGACATATGAAAGTGGTACATTAGAACCTTCATTGCCCATGGTGTACATATCCTTTTGTTGCACTGTCATTTACAGTAAAATGGAGTTGTGCTTAAAAGGTCTACAAAAACTATTTGCCTACAGGTGGCCACAGGAGTAAAGAATCAATGTGCACACTCCACAGGAGGTGATAGATCTGTTATGCCATTTTCAGTTCTCTAGCCATTTCCACACTAGACTGTTACAGCGCTATGATTCCACTTTCAACATCGGGCTGGCCCCTCCCGAAACTGCAAACCCCAGGATTCCATAGGATGTTGAAAGTGGAATCATAGCCTTTAGCAACCAAAGAGTACTCTCTTATTTATTTATCTGTTGTTCTTGCTGCTTCTGCTGCTGCTATGTGCCTTCAACACCATTTCTGCACTACACTGTTATAGTGATACTATTCCACTTTTAATATCCTGTGGAGTTCTGGAATTTGTAATTTAGGGAGGGCCATTTATAATTCTCAGCCAGAGAGCTCTTTGGCCTAAGTGAACTACAAACCCCAGACTTCCACAGGATGTTAAAAAGTAGAATAATAAGACTATATGGCCCAAGTCATTTCTGACTTGTAGAGAATTTTTCTTGGCAGAATTTATACAAAAGGGATTTATCTTTGCCTTCCTCTGAGGCTAAGAGAGTGTGACTTGCCCAAAGTCACCCACTGGGTTTCTAAGGCCAAGCAGGGATTCAACCCCAAGTGTCCAGTAGAAAAACCACTACACCATGCTGGCTCTCTTCTTTCTTTCTTCAATGTTTTTGTTCTTTTTTGTGTGTTTTTTCTTCTCTCAGCGTACTCTGTTTTCTTTCTGCCTGCTACTTTATTATCAATTTATAAAAATCTGAGGGGGAAAAACTTCAAAACATGGAATAGGTTTTTTTTAAAAACCCAGCAAACACCCGGGGACAATCCTCAGAAACAATGTCACCCTCTTAAGGTTGTTCTATTCTGCCCCTCTGCAGCTAGGCGGCCAGCCCGATGTCATATTAAATTATTTGAAATGGAATGTGGTGCTCCTACCTTAAAGCTGGATTGGCTTGTCCTTTTTTAAAAAAAATTAAAATTTATGTTAGAGATCGCACCTTGTTATTTGCCCTATACTTGTTCATTTTTAAAAGAAGTCTAGATGCTCTACACAGGTCATGCTAACTTTTGCTTTCATTTTCAGCTTGCTCTTCACAATGCTGTCAGTCACCCTGTTTCTGTCCTTCGTCCATAGTAGTGCCATTATGTCGAAAACCATCTCATGGACCTGAGAACCTCTACCCGTTTCTGATCTATGTTCTACTTCTTGGAGACAAACTCTTCCCATACGTGTCGTAAAACACAGTAGTCATCATACTGTACAGCTTGTCCATGTCAGGAATGCTGTAGAACTCTCATGTGCAGAGTACTGTAGCTAGAATCTGTCAGATTTGCCCATTTCACTTTGCTCTGAACTAAGAGTACTGACATCTGTTTTGTTTTGGTTTTTTTTAAAGTGGTGTTCTGATGTCATAATGTTTCTCCAGGTATTCAGTGCATGGTGTCAATGTCTTATAAGCTTTTTTTCTGAATTTCCTGAAATCAGCTAGAGAGACACATTGTTCACAATGACCTAGGTTCATCATCCATAGAATTTATCTTCTCTTCTCTCCTATATTTTGAATGACAGCTTGGAATTCTGAAGATCTGGCATTGTTACATTCCGGTTTTTTCATAGCATCATCAGATTGTGCAAAAAGTAAGCATAAGACAGCAAGAGAGATTTGTGCTTCCTTACTGAAAGCTACCCATACAATATTCATTCTTCCCTCAATAGAACAAGCATGCCATCAATGCAGGTCAATACTGTATTATAGCAAACATTCAATAGCAGGTGGATATAAGAGCCACCTTGCTGCTATGGGCCAAAGCACACCTTTTCCATTTCCAAAAACCAGAGAGGGAGGGAGAGAGAGAGATTCTACCTTCTTGGCCAGGACGCTATACTCAGTGGATATCTTGATGACAAATATCTACGTTAATACTCAAAGACTTCATCTTATGTTTGAGACAACTTTGATATAGATTATATTTGCATTCCATTTGCATCAGGTGGTGTGTTTGTTTGTTTGTGTGTGTGTTTTAACATCTGATACACTAACTTGCACTTTCCAAAATTTACAGATGCATTGTCAGCCACAAAGATGGAACTTTGATAATGCCGACACCATTCTTCTATGAAATATTGAAGATCAATGTCACAATTGTCTCACTTGTCTCATTAGTGTCATTGTAAAATCAAGAAAGCCATGCTTAATTCCCACTGTCAGAGAAAAGTGAAAAGCAGTAAATGGGAGAATTTCCTGTGCCCCTCATGGAAGGTGTCAGACTCAGATTTTAAAAACAATATGCTTATTAAGTACTAAAGAAAAATTTCTAGTGTTTTTGGTGCTGAAATATTTTTGAGTATAAGGACTGTTTTTATCTGACCCTGAAAATGGCAGGGGGACAATTTTAGAATCAGGCAATATTATTGGTAGCATTTTGGGCTCATGTTTACTTTTTGGGCTAGTGTTTAAAGGGTGAGAAATAGTGTGGTAAGCCTGCCCTGCTTCAGCTATTTGTCACATGATTGTTAGACAATATGATGAGGTTTGTAGCATTCTTTTCTGTTGTTTCTCTAATTGCTTGTGTTTTATGCTTTCAGCATGGCTTTTCACTGATCTTCTTCCCTCATACTGCATTGGGAACCCATAGAGTGTATTCTTCTGTAACTTAGTTGACCTTGTGAAACCAATATTGAATGCTTCTTCTTTTATACATACCATTCATCTTGTCTTTTTTTCTCTCTACTACCATCTGAAAGTTCTTTGCCTTCAAAGACCACTATCTGTCATCAGATGAATATTTTTGTTTAAATTTTAAAAAGAAAAATTGTATAATTTACCCATAGATTTGTAGATTATTGTTTGTAGATTGGTAGGTTTGTAGATTACTGAGGCCAAAGAGCTCTCTGGTTGAAAATTCTAAATGTCTCTTCCTAAACTGCAGATCCCAGGATTCCACAGGACGTTGAAAGTGGAATAAGAGCACTATAACAGTTTAGTGTGGAAATGGCCATAGTCTCTATACAAGGAGCAAGGATAACTGAGAATAAAATTTACCCCACGGGCATTCCCTCGTAAGCTACTGCTAAAGTCTTCATTGTTTCCGTGCACACCCTTCACCTATTTCCAGAGACTTTGTAACCTCCTTGGCCACTAAATAGCCAAGGGAACACATACTAGCCCTTGCAACAGACTTGTAGGGTAGAGGGAGGAGACTGCAAAGAAGTTATTGGATAGCTCCTTGTACAATGAATTTAAAAGGACACAAGCAAGTATAATACTTTGTTATTTGTGTAGATGTCGCCAATAGAATTCCAGCTACTTTCTATAGAAAAATATTGGAAGAAAATATGAAATAACTTGATGATAAAAACATTTAAATACCAACTTTCTTGCTACTTATTTATTCCTTTCATTCAAATTATAAGCAGAACCATCAGTTTCAAGTCAGGCAGGACTGGGTAAAGGTTCTTGTTGTGGCATAAACCAATGTGGACTAAATGCTGTTTCATAAGTCACATCTGCTCCCAGTCAATTAAACGGAATCTAATTCAGCAAAAAAATGCAAGCTTATGCCACTATGGCCCTTTTCACACCTTACCTGATTCTGGGGTGGGGTGGTATGATCATGTGAGCAGCCTCTTGCAAGAGGCACTCGCGTCCCCTCTGCTTCTTCTCCGCAGCAGCTCCCTGCTGGCCAGCAGGAAGCATGAGGGCTCTGCCTCTTCTTTCCGCAGCTCAGCCGGCTACTTTCCCAGACTGTGCTGGGGGAGGAAGCGCGAGGGCTGTGTCTCCGGAGGGTCCACACGCAAGGTAAGTGCATGTGGGGCCCTGGAGTGATGTGCAATCGTGCATCATTTTCAGCAAGAAGCCAAAAATGATATATTGCATGATTGCCACCTACTGGCCCTGGCAGTGTCGTGTGATTGCGAGGACGTCATGTGGAATGGTCCTTCCAGTCGAGCAATGCTCTGGAGGCCCTTTCACATGTGAAATGGCATGCAAAAAGGGCCTATAAGTCTGCCAGCAAAAATGCTTTAGAAGTGCTTTTCACTAACTGCATCAAGCACAATATTAGTGGTTAAATGGATGGCAGACACTTAAAGTTGACCCGTTCCCCCCAAAAACCCATCATCCATCCATCACTCCATTAGGAATGAAAATAGATCTCTTGGCTGGTATTAAGTGTCTGACACATTGAGCTGGATCCAGAATTACTCCAGGAGAGCAAGAACTCCTTTGATACAATGAAAAATTGGATCAATAAGGTGCCAGCACACTTTCTGGATTCATCCCATTCCTTTTTAGCCCTGTATGCCATCTCAAAATGTACTTTGAAGCATTGGCAATAGAGATGAGAAGGCCTAGGGGGAAAAAAAAAATCCGTAGTTCAAACTTTTGTGTCAGTCCCAACTACAGTAAATCCATTTAAAACAACATGAACTTGGTAATTTAACACTCATGCAAAGTCATTGATTCAAGGTCAAGCCTTACTCTAGTTGGAACAAACAACTAGATTTGAGTGAGTAAGAAAATGAAGGTTTTTTCCTGATTCTCTCAATTCATCACATTTCTAAGTGGGGTACTCTGGAAGCCCTGGAGAGATGGCCCTGAGGGAAGAAGAATGGGGGAGATGGGCAAATATCACTTTATTCTACCAGCAGGAGTAGAATCATTACAGGAAATGTTTCTTGCAGCAAAAAAGGAGCTATATCCAAACAACTGACAGACATTCATGACTGGTGCACTATGGAACTATTTGCACAAGAGGTCTGTATGCATCTATATATTTTCTGGTTATCTACTGAGCCACATAATCATACATTCCTAACATTTCTGAACACAAAGCAAAAAGAATGGAATGAAATGCCCTCTGTTACCACAACAAATGCACAGATCTAGGGTTCATAATATCTGTTACACATAGCTGTATGTCAATTGGATAACACCAGTTCTATTCTCAGGAGCCCCAAAGTCATTCAAACAAAGAATGCATAAAGCATTTTATTGATAGCACTTCCACTTGTCTAAATGCATGCAGCATCCCTGTGTTCTGACATTAATCTCATGCATTCTTTCTGCTCCAAGATATTGTTAAACTCCTATATTTTTCAGAATTCTTCATTAATACATTCACCTGAATAACACTTTTTGTATGACCAACTCCTGTCCTGTCATGAGTAATGTACATTGCAGCCATTACAACCTAATCTCTCCAAACTTGAATTACACAGAGTAATTACAGAAGCCTTGAAAGCTAATAAATCAGTCATGCTACCTGAATACAAATCATGGCAATTAATTAAATTATGAAAGCATATATTTCTACTGTACAGGTTGCCAGTAGAAAATAGAAGAAAACAAAAATAAAAGAAGTATTGAAATAATGCAACCAGGACCCCCGTGATGATCTGCAGAAGTGCTGGAGTGGTGTCTGTTGCCCACAAGAGAGGGCAACATGTCTTTGAAACCAAATGAAAAATGTTAAAGAGTTCTATCTGGAAGACTATTGATAAAGGTCATCTGGGTGCTGGTGTAAGACAATTAGCTACTCCAACGGACTGGCATCCCTCCTGTGGAAAATGTTCTGGAACCCTTTCTGCATTTGCTGATTTGACAGACAATCTAGGTGTTGCATTGTAGCAAAACCTAGGAAATATCTTAAGCCTCAGCTCAACGTGGATGTTGCATAGGTCAGCTGGACTCCATCAGCACCCCATACATTCTCTAGAAAGTGGTTATCACTTTCTTATCCCTGACCAACCACCCTATTAGAGATCCTGGATCTCACCATGGTAAAAAGGGAGATGGTACTGTTAGGTTTACAGATGTCATCATCATCATCTTCCATATCCATCTTCTTTTTCTTACTCCAGGATTCAAGGTACCTTACAAAGGTTAAAAATAGTTAAACAGTTAAAAACTTTAAAATTCATATCATACAAAAATGTAAAAGATAGTTATACTAACAGAAACAGTTAAAAGCAAATTATCAAAAACAGTTAAAAGCAGGACCATAAACAGAACAGCTGTCCTGTGCTGACAGCCTGCCAAGGCCTCCAGCTGTATAATCAGGCTGTTAGCAAGAGCTAGCTGGCAAAGTTTGTCTTGCTCAGTCTTGAGGTTTTAGCAAGTTTAGAGAAACCAAGTCCAAATTTACCATGAGTCCAGAGAGAAAAAGTCCAAGGGCAGAATCCATAGTATAGGTGAAGATCAAAGATTTGAGGAACACATGCAAAGGAATATAAAAGTCAGTGAGGCTGTTACCATTTATGGAATAAGTAAGCTCCAACAGCTTTCTCCCATTCTGGCCTCTTTGTTATATTCTCTCAGCACCCTATCCAGCTGTGGCCTCTGGCCTAATTAACAAATCCTTCTTATATAAGTGCTGCCAGAAGCCTAGGCTCTCCTTTTTTCCACCTACACTGGCTGCCATAAGTACTGTATCTCTCATGTCTCTGGGGTGTGGCTGTTGGGAAGAGTCTTCTCTGGGACAAGGGCATGACAAAACCACATTCTGAAAGGCCCTCTTCCACCAAGCAATGAGCTAGTGTGGTGTAGTGGTCTGAGTGCTGGACTATGACCTAGAAACCAGGGTTCAATTCTCCTGGTCTCTAGGTGACCAACTAGGTGACCTTGTGCACATCACACATTCCCAGTCCCCCGCCCCAAACCCATGATAGATTTACCTTAGGATCACCATGAAGCAGAAATGACTTGAAGGTACACAGCAACAATAAATCAGGCATCAAAGGCCTGCTAAAACAAAAAGGTGGTCACTTGCCTACAAAAGAATAGCAGGGATGGTGCTAGTCTTGCTTTTTCTAGGCAGGAAGTTCCAGGGCCTGGGAGGTGTCACCAAGAAAGGCCCTCTCCTTTGTTCTTACCAGATGTACCTGTGAAGGTGGTGGGACTGAGAGATGGGCCTACCCCAGGGACGTTAAAAATTGAAGTAGTATCAGTGGAGTAAAATACAAAGAAAGGTAGTAATTCCACTAGAACTGATAAGAATTCCACTAGCATACTTGCAGGAAGACGTGAGGATAGAGAGAAAAAGGACTTTTAGAACAGTGGGTCCTCCTTACTTGCAACCTCTGGATCCATTATTTTGAGTGACCAAATTGCATTGTGTCCTATACCTAAAATGACTGCAATGTGCACACTGAAGCATCTGCAGACACATTGCTCCATTTAGCTTTATAGGACATAAGTATTCATATTTTTTTCTTTTTCATGAAGATTCCTGGAACAGATTTTCCATGGATATGGAGGGTCCACTGTATTTATGAAAACACTGCATCCCACCTAGATTCATTTAAATAAATAAATAAATAAATAATATACCTTTTGCATTCTGTTGTTGAACGATGTATCATAGGTTGAGAACCACTGCTCCAGAACAGACTTAACAGACTCTTAAACTGTTGGTTGCAGAACAATGCACATGGTGGGCCAAGCTGTTTTTCAGGAAAGCTTTCTATACTTACCTTTTCCATCTTTTCCAGTTCAGGACTCAAAGCAGCTTACAACATTTAAAACAAAAATAGTTAAAAATCCACAGAATACAATTTTTTAAAGTAATTAGACTATCAAAAAACAAAGCTGATTAAAATATAAATTTAAAAAGTTCAGCACATTATACTAAGCCCATTCCCAACCCTCACAAAAAAGTCTTCTCAGCTTCCAATATGTTCCAGGTATTAAAACTGATTATGGGAGTAGGGGTCATTATAAAGTAAGCTTCTCCAACAATAATTCCTCATCCCCACCAAACTGATGTGCTTTTAGGAAAAAGAAACTCACTACAGAACCGATTTCATACTGTGATGATATGGCTGAGATACGGTGTTCTTCACAGAGATAAAAAGATAAAATGGCTCTACCCAGGAGGCCATGCATATAAACTGGTTCTCCATTGAAATAGCCATTGGACACAGGCTAAATCCAATTACTAGCCCTAACAGGACTCCTTGAATCAATGGGATTTATGTAAGTATTGACTTACAATTCAGGAATGAATTCTGCTGTGATTAGGACTAGCAATTGGATTTAGTCCAGTGTTAGGAATCATGTGACCTTCCAAATGCTGTTGAACTCCAACTCCTTTATCTGTGCTTACAAGTCCATCAGATGGACCTGGCACAATATTTCCTAGCTAAAAAATCTTCTGAGATGAGCCTGCTTGACATGAATGCAGATTTGCAAGCCTCCTAACATTCCATCTCAGAAAAAAGGTGAGATATAAATTAAATAAATTAATAAATAAAAATTGCCACTTAGTGGCTCTTAAAATCTTGATATATGCATTGCCCTCAATGGCTAAATTCTTGGAATTTATCCATGTAATTTATTATAAATTTATTTTCCCATCCTCATGTCCTCAGAGGACATGACAACAAAAAAAAGTCCTAACTAAAGGTATTGATTCACTTCAAAACACACTGAATTAGCTTAATTGCAAATATTGAATAGGTGAATTTATAACTCTTCCAGAAATGTTACTGGTAAAATCAAAATTGTAATTGTGCAACAATCATTATGTATTTGTCAAGTGGATTTACCACATGGATCATAACTGAGATCATATCCTTGGAATACACTCCTATGCACACTTATTTGTGAATGTGACTTATTCCAAGTAATCATGGAGATAATTATATCATGGGTTTGTGTTCAGTATTCAGCAAAACCTGAGCAAAATCTGGAGTGAGGAGTATATAGTGAAGGGATTTCATTTGCTGGTAAGAAATTATTTAGAGTGTTGAGAACCAAAAAAAAAAGTGTCCCAAAAGGATCTCTCTAAACTGTGAAAATGGTAAAGTGAACAGTACCTGAAAACAAATGTTAAGACATACATACTGGCCACCAAAAACAAAAACAAAAAAACCCAAAATATCCTAGTTTAACATATACACAAATAAAATGTGGGCAGGAGCAACTGATTAAGGGATCTGTGGTCATGCTTAATACCTGTATGAAAATGACAAACTGTTGTGTGGCTGCTGTCTAAAAAAGAGAAAATCTAAGTAGTGTCTTGATATAGGCCATATATATTCAATTGTCAACTCAGCTTGCTCATATAATTTCAAAGGATAGAATTTACCCTAGTATAGCATATAGAGTGTAAGATAAACGGTGTAGGATTTAATTTAGGCAGTTAGATCAGTGAGAGTGTGAGTCTGTATCAGTCACGATCATTAAGAAACTGGCTACACTTTGGGATCAGTGCCAAATGCTCTGGAATGTAAATAAGCATAAGAAACACTTCCAAAATTGTACACAAGAGAGGAAGATGACCTTGGAATAAACTTTTCACAAGTTCACTAACTGGGACAAGTAGGATGGTTAAAACTGTTACTGAACCCCAGACAAAATTATAGATAAGAGGTATGTAGTAAAGCTAGTGAACCTGTCTGATATGGTTTATTTTGATTGGTCAGCTGAGTAGGTATAAGGAGAGAATAAGAAGCAGCTAAAAATAAATAGCTCTTATCAGGCTGCTTTCAGCACACCTCCAACACAGAAGACACTTCATAAACAAGAATGGCCAAAGTGCCAAGGTATGCTGTAAGGCTACAGTAAGAACAGATATGGATAAAACACTATATTAAATTGCTGAATGATTAATTGTTGCCAATTAAGAGCTGAACATAGAAATAAAGTTCCTATGAAGTGTCCTGGTGCAAATGTAACATTTTCATGGCCATGTGATGTGATGTAAAGATGCAGTACATGTAATGGAATATAATGAAGCTTAAGCACCCAGACATTGCTATGTCTGTGTTTTCCTTAAGGTGGATTTTCTGTTTATATACTAATGAAAGCTTATAATAAATAGCCTGAAAGAGTACAAAAAGATCCTGCTTATTGCCCATATAAACATACTGAAATTCCAATCCTTAAGAATGCATTAGCAGAATGTTGATGTCTGGTTAGCCACCATCTTCACACTAAGATGACCAGAAAATGATAAAGTTAACCTTAGGCAGAATCTAGAATTAGCTGACAAGTGGCTAAGACCCTCAGTCTAATAGGTAAGGATGGTGAACCAGGCCTGTTCCAGTATGATCAGAAATAACACTGCCCATATTGTACTACCCATATATAAATCCATATATAAATCCATAGTGTAACCACATCGACCCATTGTACTACCCATATATAAATCCATAGTGTAACCACATCTGGAACAAGGTATATATTCCAGATGACCTCACTGTACTCAAAAAGGATGTTGTACATATGGAAAAGGTGCAGAAAAGGGCAATGAAAATGACCAAAGGACTGGATCAACTTGCCCGTGAAGACAGAGTGGGGCTGTTAAGGTGAGACATAATAGAGATGCAAAAATAAGGCATCTATTACAGTCCTAGAACCCAGGCTCATCCACTGAAACTGAATGCTGGGAGATTCAGCTAATTACAGAAAGGATAATTAAACTGTGGAATTCACTGCCATAAAATGGAGTGATGGTTGCCAGCTTGGATGACTTCCAAAGGGGATTGAATAAATTCACGGTGGATGGGCTCATCAATGGCTACTAGTCAGGCTGGCTATGTCACCTGCGATATTAGAGGCAGTGTACCTCTGTTTATCAATGGCTGAAGACTCAAGATGGGTAGTGCAGTTGCATTCATGTTCTGCTGGTGAGCTTTCAATAGCCAAGTGGTTGGTCCTTGTGTGAACAGAGTGTTGGACCATATAGTTCCTCAGTCTAATGGCGCTTCTTATTGTCTCTTCTTATTGCTTAAATCAGCCAAAAGTTGAAGAATGGAAAAAAAATTCTAAAAGAACTAAATAGAAAAAGCAAGAAGGTGGAAAAGATAATTTATGCAGAAACAAACCTTTGGAAAGAGTGAGAAATCTTCATGGGTGATCATTTCAGAAGAGCACATCTCTCCTCCAGTCTAGCCCAGGGGGCCTCAAGCCCCTCTTCCACCTCTTCCCATACTTCCTGTTCTGGGGTTCATTATTGAAGTAACAATCTAACAACATCTAAAAAGCCACACATTTACCATCTGAAATATATGAAAGTTCTTTCTGTGTTGTGGGATCTGCTTGCCCATTCATGCAAGCAGGCCATTTCTTAATACTCAAAACTTCAAGGAAGTGGCAGGCAGACAAGCCAGTCTCTATTACATACTATATTTGTTCTTCAGTTTTATGACGGTATGAACTAGTGTTGCTAACAATTAAGGCTGTCTTCCATTTGTGCAACAAAAACCAATCAGGCGGCACTATTGTTTTCAATATAATGCAAGTGAATGTTAGAAGATGTTGGATGGAGAATTCTTTGATCCATTAACATTTTATAAAGCAAAAAGTGATTCTAATTACTGTTACTATTTTTAAATGTGAAAGCTCCAAAATTCACTCCTCCTTCCCCTCTCTCACTTAAGTGTAAGTAAGTGCACTGCACCAAAAGAGGCAAATGCATTTTGGTACATTTTAGAAAGAAAAAAAAATATAACCAAAGCAAGCACGCACAGTTTGACAGAGAAGATTCCTAGTACCAGCTTTGAGCCCACTGCTGCTAACTACATAAAATTATACTTCATATTAAACCTCATTGTTGCGAACAGTTCAACCACCAAGGAGGAGTAATTAAATTAAATCTAGTCACTTAAGCATTTAACAGAATAGCAGAACCCAGGTTAGTCTGGCAGCAGATTAGTTAATGCTTAAAGGAGGTTATATTGGAGGTGATGGATTTTATTTTAAAGCAGCACAACATGGAGGGCTTTACATTCATCACTACCTGCCATGGTCACTCAGTAGAAGTCTGTCAGTCTTCCTTGAATTTGTTAGCAGCCTTCAGATACAAAAGAAGAATGTTGCAACATTCTCAATTGCCTGTTTGGCTAAAGCAGGGGATAGCAAAGTATAGGCTCCAACATCTTGTTGAAATTCAACTCTCATCAGCATTCCTAATGGTGAGGAATATTTGGAATTACTGTCCAACAAGCTTCTGGAGAACCATATTAGACTAAAGAATGTGCAGTGATTCAAAATTACAGATGAAGTACTCATGGGTATCTGGAAAAGGTGCAGGTTTCGCAGGGACAAGTCCATACTGGACAGACCTCCAGAAAAAAACGAGCAGGAAAAATTTTCCTTGCTTTTGAGCTCTTAGAAGAACCTATTTCCTGAAAATGGAGAAGTAGTTCATAAGTGCACATATATAGGCACATGTGTACTGACTGAGTATGCATTTGAACAGGTCACTCAGTGGATAGATAACACATGGAATTCACAAATACAAGATACAATCCTAAATATAAAAGATTGTAACTGTTCCTTATAAACATAACCTTGCATGTCTTAAATGAAAAATACTATGTTGCAATGGCTATATCTGTTGTTCATGGTGTCATTAGAAATGTTATACCAGTTTGTGTTACTAAGCATTTTTCCTATGTATTTTTAAAATTTGAAATTATTATTCCAATAATAAGAAGTCTCTGAAGAAAGAATTATACTTTCAAAACAATTCATCCTTCAGGTACATATGAACTGTTCCTCTCCTTTTTGTTGCATTTCTCATATGCTTTCCTTTTCTCTTGGTTTTGTAAATTGCAGTGACAACTAGCTATGATTGCTTTCAAAGGGGAATGGTGCTATCAAAAGTCATGGTGGTTAAACAGGAGAAATGTAAATCTTCTGGTGTTTTACCTTCACATATAAGAATTTCCAAATTTTTCTTCCTGTTGCACAGTATTACAAGAGATAGCCTTCTCAGTGGCTGCTCCCAAGGCCATTTCTGCACTAGCCTGTTACAGTACTATTATTCCACTTTCAGCATCCTATGGAATCCTGAGGTTTGCAGTTTAGGGAGGGGCCTAAATGTCCAGGTCTTACTTTGTCCATCATAGTTCACCATTTCTCTCCCTCACAAAAAGAACAAAAGACTATCACTACTGTGCAGCTGGTTTCCTTTCCCATACCACCATTGCCCAACAAAAGTTCATGAATAATTAGTTTTATAAGGGACTTCTGAATTACACAATTCATTCAAATCCTTTGTATATGTGGGCTGGACAAGATGTTTCAATGTAGAAGCAGAGGTAGGGTAAGAAGTAACCCCAGATACCTACTCTAAACCATGCTATTTCTTTGCATTTGCCATTAGCAATCAGTCACCACGTTTTTCAAAGTTTCATGGGAACTTGGTTCCAAAATTTTGCTAAATACATGCAGTGATTATTTACAACTATAGCTTTTAAAATTAGTCTTTTGGCAGAACTAGGTAGGTCCCTTGACCTATGGTGGGCCAATTTTCTCCCTTAGGAACATTCTCTCAGAGGGAATGTATCAAAGACCACATGCCAGTTGCAAAGCAAAGCAAGTGGATGTGGGCAGAGTATTTCAACACACACAACCTTTTACCCTATACTGTTTCCTTCTTTTTTCCCACTCTCTTCAGAGCTCAATTGTTAAACTGTCCTGACTAGCTTGGAATGGTGGGAGCTGTAGTGCAATACCTCCTGGAAGGCAATGAATACCCATTCACCCACCCACCCCCATTTAGATATTAAGCTCCTCAAGGCAGAAACCTGCCATAATGATCTCTATAAAAAGCAGTGTACACTAATGGGTTAACAATAGTTACAAATTTCAAAGGAAGTTAATTAAAATCAGTTTAGTTTACTTTCAGCATACCACACTCAATGTATGCAGAAGAGAGAGGCTGACAATTTTATTTGAAAAACTGAGGGTTGTTTTTTTTTTAAAAAAATCATATTAATTTTTTTGAGCAATGTTTTGATATTCCTTATTGTAAACCTATGTGCTTGTGTCCCTCTACCGGAGTGAATGTGCTACTGCAATAAAACAATTTGTTTAGAAGACAGGTTTATTTCTGGTTTCCTTAACAGTTATCAGCTCAAAGTTGGAATGGTAACCTTTTAGTAAGTACAGCCAAAAAGAACATTGAATCCAAGATGCACCAGAATAACAGGAGCAGCTGTCCCAAGATGCACATTGTAAGAAAGTGTGCAACAGATGGTGATGAGAGAAAAAAAACAACTATCTCCACTGTTAAGGAAAAGAGACAATATGAGAGTGAAACCAGAGCACGGTAGCAAGTATATGATTTGTAGTATAAGCCCAAAAAGGAACACCATGCTCTATTTTCTTATATATATATCAATTATTCTTTTGCTGATTGAATGTATATTCCACCTTTCTACCAACAAATGCCACACAAGGTGGTGAACAGTTGTAAAATCAAGGAGGTGTAATTCAAACACAAAAAGCAAGACTTAAAAAATGCAATTAAAATCCATCTGTAAACAGAGAACAGCCCTCTCTCTTCTCAAAATGGGTAGAAGAGTTTTCCCTACAACCCAGTTACAATTTGGCCTGGACTAGAGCCTTTTCACACATTTGTGCATGAAGTCAAATGTATCTATGACAAACAGGATGGTTTCAAGTACTTGTGTCACATACACTTCTGTAGGACTGGGTGTAGCTCCTTCTAGAGGCCAGTCAGATGAAAACCCAAATTGTTGCACGCTATATGAAACTGCCGTTGGATAAACAACCCGACGACGAACGTTTAAGCCACAACAAGTTACAAGATGTCATCTCAAAACTAAGGTGCAGACTGGCACAAACGTAAGAACCAGCATGCTGGATTAGACCAAAGGCCTGCTGCAAGTGGCCAACCAGTACCAGAGTATGAATAGATCAAATGATAACTACACTCAACCCCCTTTTAAGCTGTAAGCATCGTTGTCGCAGATATCTCGTTCACCTCTGGACACTAATCCAAGTCTTTTAACCTGTCATCCAAGGCAAGCCTCTTCATAATTGTTTATTCTGTAGTCAAAGATGGGAATTTGCTGCCCAAACTGTTTTGTACCAACCTCTTTTTGCTGTCAGGTGGTTCACAAAAACAAGTTACTTTAAACATTATAGTACATCGCTGTAAATGCATGTGCTGCTGGACAGAAAGCTGACCTGCAAACAAGCTGGATAACATCTAGGGCAATTTAAATTTCAAACCTCTTACTTTAGGGGTGCTGTTTTGTTTGTTTGTTTGTTTAATGAAACCATTTTCACATTTAGGACTTTTCAAATTTTATTTGCAACTATTGCAATTACAAAGAAATATATCAATGTAAGTTTGCATTTAAAGTGACAATCCTCTATTTCAAAAACAAGGTCACAAATAAGTGAGCAGCTCATTTGGCCTTTTGAGTGGCTTCCATTATATGGAAATGTTCCTGTATGACAAATTTATTTGTCACTTCTTTTACAGTATTTCAGTCTTATAATTCCTCAACATATTTGTGATAAAAAAATTACTACATGACTGACATTTGAATGTTATTTCTACAGCTTATAATTAAATTGATAATTATTTTTACATGTGGGAGGAAAGGCTGGAATTCATTGTAAGACTTTGCTTCTCCCTTACCAAAGCCTCCAGATAAGCACTTAGAAATCAAAAGCAAATATTTACGTTGAGAATGAAGCCTGGTTCTCCATGCTAATATCCCTGTTCAGCCCTCAGAAGAGAGGAAAAGCTATTACAAAGCAAAGTTTTATCAAATTTAATCCAGTTTATTTTGAACTGTTCTTGATAAACACACAAAAAAGAAGAACCCATCTCAGTGTGTGTCCAATTTAAAAGACTTCTAATAGGGTAAGGTGGATTAAAAGCCAAGCTTTGATAGTTAAACCTTTAGTAAAAGGCATTCAGTGTTAAACTTTATTTAACACATGGTCCCACAATTATTTCATCATACAGTTTTGTTCTAAGGAAAAATTCCTGTATGATTTACTTATTTTGGATTCCTAAATACATTTTAAGCCATTGAGAAATAGTGTAACCTGTGTAAGACCCTGGAGTAAAATTCCCCTTCCCCTAAAGTAGGTTAATTCCCAAAAGATCAGGCATTATGACAACATGGAATGAACCCAACTAAGGGTAGGATGGCAATTTATGAAATCCAAAGGAAACAATAAAGAGGTTTTAAAGCTATAAAGAATCTCAGTTTTGAAATATTCATAATGCCACTGCAGAAGACCTCTGAATTTTTCCATGACAGAAACCCCAAGGGATGTTAACTTCAAGTGGTGATTTCAAAAATGTGTAAAACAAATCTAATATGAAAAGTTTATTTAAAGATTGCTTCTACTTATTATCTCTTAATATATTGGACCAAAAGTCAATCAGACAACATAGCCCACACTTCTGGACATTTAGAATAAAAAAGCTTTTATTTTCAGTTCGAATAAATGCACTGTTCTGTACGTAAAGGCTGTAAAGAGCCATAAGAACCTCCCAGGTTATACCAACTGATTGACAGGCTTCCATTAGGAAGTTAGGTAAAGCACTCATAATTGGTAAAGAGAAACTAAAAGAGAGGAGAAGAAGAAAAAAAATCCATCTTCTGTATTTCTAACACAGTTGTTTTATCCTTTTCCAGGGGTCAAGATTTGAAGAATTGTCCCACGTAAAACCGTTAGTTCACAGTAATGTTTAGTCGTCATCCTCTTCTTCCTCCTCCTCTTCCTCAAAGCTGTCTTCAAAACCCTCACTGTCTTCCTGGTCCTCATCGCCTTCTATTGCTGTATCCCACTGTGGATGATTTTCTGGCACTGGCTTAGCTTCATGAACTTCCAGCTGCAAGAAAAAGTTGGGTGATTATCCAAAATAGGAAGGAGGAGGGGAACACAAATTATTTTCAGGAGGTTATCACTGTTTATTCCACCAAAGACTTGTGAAATAAATAATGTTTCAAAGGCTGAATACAGCTTATACACAACATGCACTGTGATACACAATCAACATCAAGGAAAGGTCTAGCCAGACAATTCCTCAAATGGCATGGATCTGTAACAGCCCAATTCTCAAACATCTTTTTAATGTCCATATAAGGGGTTCCACCACAGGAGACAACAAATTCATCTCATTTACAGGACCCCTGGCTTGTGTTATTGCATACCTTACTAAGAACATTGCTACTTTGAGAAGTGGCAAAGAAGAAGGGTAAAAGCCACTGTCATGAGCAGCTGGCTTTTATGTCTCTGGATGACATACAGAAGTGCTCCCACACAAGTGAGATTACCAGTCCTGGAACTGCTGAATGCTCCTGCAAGTGGAATGGCCCCTCAAAAGAGTATTTCCCAGCCCTACATCTTTCATTCAGTTCCCTTCCTTTCAAGAATGTCTCCCAATTGCAGTGCATTCACACTGGCACTGGATGACATACTGAAATATGACCCTTTGTGTGAATATCTCTGGATGACCTATGGAAGGTATGACCCTTACTTTCTAAAGACAGAAAAGTGATGCCTACTAATATTGTTATGAGTACACACTGTCATGGTCCCAGGCAAGACAGAAAAGAAACACCCACAGCTGTGTGCTACAAAAACAAACTGAGCAGTGGGCAAGGCAAGCCAACAAAGAGCTGCCCATTCTAATCAGGCAGAGCCTCCCCTATGGAACAAAATCTCTGGAAAAAGCTCTTCTCTTCCTTGAGAAAAGTTAGCATAAAAGGGAACAAGCTGGATCTACAGCTTTCCCAGAGCCCACTTCCAATTCTTCCCCCACCTGGAGGGAAGGCCTTGCTTCAAGACCCTTCTTAAATGGAAATGGTTTCAGTGGCAAGCAGATGCCAAGTGGGTGGCCCTGGGGTACCAGGATCAATTTACGAAGGCAAAAGTGTAAATTAGATCACTTGCATTTGATTACAGTATCTAAATACAAACTTACTTAGTTTTCACATTGAACATGGCTTTTTCCATTCTGTGTTTTCATAACATGCTTAAGTGGTAGGTCACCATGAATGTAAGATAAAGCAAGTTATATGTTTTTAAAGGACATAGAAACACGGTCTTAGAATTCAGGCCCTTGTGCTCCAGTAGAAAATGCAAATCATTATTTGAACAAATACCATCCAGAAGTGTTAGAAATCTTACCTTCAATGGTTTAATCTGGTCCAAGCCCATGTAGGAATCTGATCGTAAATAAACCGTATACTGGTAGTTTCCAGGTTTACCTGGTGCAGGAAATTTTAGTTCTACCTAGAAATACAATTCACAAGCATAACTATGGAACAACTTCAATAAAGTAAAGACAAGTGTGGAAATTGCCAGACATTATTTTCTTTATTGTTTTTAGTGCTTAACGCCACCAAATTCAATGAGTATTCTAATAAGAAAAAGTTGAACTATCTGAAGCACTGTTTACCAAACACAGTTCTATCTATTCAACTATATTCTTAATTCCTCTGCTTTTACAGGACTGTCCTACTACATACCTGTTAGAATATTTAATTCCGAGCCGATATGGTGTAGTGGTCTGAGCAACAGAGTCAGACTCCAGGAGACCAGAGTTCAAATGCACACTCAGCATTGGAAACCCACTGAGTGACCTTGGGCAAGTCACACTATCAGTTTAAGAGGCAGGCAATGGGAAAATCTTGCCAGGAAAATGTTACGGTAGAGCCACATTAAGTCAGAGTCCACTTGAAGGAACACAGCAATGGCAACAAACACATCTAATTCATGGCAACCACAGTTTATCTTGTTAAATGCTCAAGTTTTTCAAGCTTGGGTATTTGGAAAAGGTTAACCTATGAGGAACACACAGTACATAAGCAGCAGTGTGCAGAACAATCATCTGATCTTTTATCAGAACTTTACTGGGCAGAAGAGGCTAGAAATGGCTGTGGAAAGGCTTCAAAAGAAGCACAAAAGAATAGTGGACCCTCTTGATGGATGAAAAATTAACAGCCTAGTCAGTGACTGGACAGTAGTGGCATCATGGAGAAGCAGAGCCTGGGCAGCTTTCTGTGACAGAGGGAATGGAGCAGAGACTGTTGGAGTTACAGAAGTAAAGAGCACATATCACGGCTTGTCAATGGATGGTATCATAGAATTCCTGTTTTCTATTGTCTCCTCCTGAAAGATTTCTTGCTGCAAACAAGGAAGGCAACAGGCTGTTCTAAAGGAACCACAAAAATACCCACGATCCTTCCAAACCTGAATACTGTAAGGGAACCACAGATATTACTTTTATTTTAGCTGTGAAAGTTGCAAGTCTTTTCTTCCGGAAAAAAAGATGAGATTTTCATCTGCTAGAGTTTTGATTCAACCCACACAGCTCATCTAAAAACCATTCACTGAAATTTAAAACAGCAAAAATGTTCTTACACATCTTGACCAAATAGATAAAAAATAACTGCCACATTAGAACTGACAAGGTAATTTACCTCTTCTCGATCTTTTAGTGTGCACACATGATATGGCATAGATATTAGAGTTTGTTCCTTTCTATCTGCTATGTACAACCACCACCACTCTTGTTTTTCCTGTGGAGGAAAAAAAAACAGAACATTTGCAAATATCAGAAATCCTTATCTAGGAAATTGGAATTGATGTTAAACAAATCTTGGGTTCTGTATCCCCCCCCCCGCCACACCTCCTCTGACCTGCAGGTGCCCTAGTTAGGTTGGTTCACTCCAAGAAAAAGGAGAACTACAGACAGCTTTTTGGATTTTATCAGCCGTTGCTCTTTATTGCTCCAAAATGCAAGGGGAGAAAGAAGCCGATTACCACCTCTACACCAGGGATGGGGATTCTGTGGCCTTTCCAATGTTGCTGGGCTCCAACTCTCATCAGCTTCAGCCAGACAATAGTCAGAGACTGGAGGGCTGTGGTCCAATAACATCTGGAGGGCCAAAGATTCACCACCTCTGCTCTAAGCAAAAGTAAAGAAAAAGTGCAAAAGGAAAGACACCACCAAGAAACAGATATTCTTGAAAATCTCCAAAAGCTGAAATGGGAAGAAAGGACCTTCTAGATGTCCCTCCAGATGTAGCTAGGTTGCAGTACTCATTATCTCTCATCACTGACTATGCCCACGAGGGTTGATAGGAGTTGCAACCCAAAATGTCTGGAAGACCACTGCTTGTTTACTCTGCTGTAGAATGTCAATATAGCATTCATTACATAAAAATAACTTTTTTAAAAAAGATTTTGACTGAATTGAAAGAAGAAATAATGTTTTAAATTGAGTACAAAATTCTTGTTTTAAAGAGGTTTTTATCAGTTGCTGCTGAATTTCCACAGTAAGCTGTAAAAGCAAGCACCTTGTTTGTTTTAAAAGCTAAAGAGAAGGTTGTCACTAAAGTCCAGTGGTAAAATGGGGGAGGGGGTGTCGGGGACCTACAAAAAGCACTGTGGGAGTCATATGCAGCCTGGATCTAGTTTAAAGCATCCTGTAAGACCAAACTGACTAGGATCATGAGTAGAGACACTCCCGTCAGGGAGCAAGGATCCGCTGTAGCCATTTGCTGCAGATCCTGCTTGTTTTGCTCTTCACAAATCAGATTTCTCCACTGGTTTCCAGCTCCCACAAAACAGGACTTGCTAAAGGTGAAGTGTCATAACTGGCACTCTGAATGACACAACACACTATCTAAACAGGGAGTGAACAGTGCAACTTTTTCCAAAAACAAAGGCAGCTGGGTCACTGAAATATCACAACAGCCAGTTACATTCTTCTGTATTTTATTAAGACAGATGGATGAAGAATAAGCTATTCATGGAAAGTAAATGTCAATAAGGTATCTGAGCACAAATCTGAGGAGTTACACAGCCTGGCTCCAGGTTCCAGACAAAGCTAAGCATGTGGTCTCCGTATTTGACACTTATTCGCAATGAAAGTGTAGATTTCTGTTCTAAAAATTTTCTCTGCAAGTAGATCATTGCTGGAATCTAAAGAACTTGTCTGACTTAAGTTGGCAAATTACTGTCAGATGGGCAACATTCCTTTAAAAACAGATGGACAGCAAACATAGACATGCCAAGGAAACAGCATGTGTAATGAGCTGAATGCCAGGGCAATCTGTAAAATTCTTAAACTTACTTCAAGAAACTATTTGTTTAAAACAAGAAAGTTGATCTAGATTGCATTTGCACATAAGCAATCCTACCTTAATAAACCACAAAGTTCACAAGTAGGATGTTTATGCACACTGCTTATTGACTCCTGCTTTGTTTTATCTCTCAGGTTAAGTGGCAAGCACACTTGATGACATGGTTTAACCGTAACCAAACAAGCCAAGATCAAAAATTAGCTTCAAATCATGATTTACTGTAAGCTTATGAATACTTAGCTTGTTTGGATGTCATAAGCCATACAACTAAGTTTAGATGTCACATGGAGCTCTCCTCTTCTTGTTTTGTCTAATTGGTCATATACAGGGAGGCATACATGTGAGAGTGAACAAACTGCATACAGTACGATTCCTGCTGTATTATGCATAAATACAGTCACCGCCACTGCAAAAACCAGCACAACCAAAGATGTTATCTCCGAGAATAACAGCAGATCTTAGGGACTGCAGCAAATGTTAGGGACTGAGAATGTGTCTTAAATTTGCTGGGAGAGCAGAACTAACACATAAAGACAGCCAATGAATCACACAACTCCTCACACTATAAAAGTATACAGCAGGGTTTCTCAGCCAGGAATCCCTGTAACTCTAAGGTTCCAGGAAAAGTCAGTAGGGGTTTCGCAAGCGATTGTAATTTTTTAAAAAATAAACTATAGATACAGTCATTTTTATGCAGGAATTTCCTGAGATCTGAAAATTATTTCAAGTGTTCCTCCACAGTAAAAAAAGATTGATAAAGGCTTGAGCCCTACCTGCCCCTCCCTTTGTACAGAACTATTAAGGGATTTATCTTTCAAAGAATAAAGAGAAAATGTTCAGATATTTTTCAAAAACTGCTTTTGCAATATTTAAAAAAACAGCACTGATCATTAAAACTGGCTTTGGAGCTTGTCAAAGCAAGGGTTACTTATCTTAGTAGTTTATTTCTTTGCTTACCTCAGGAAAGTAGAGACTGTAAACAGGATGTGTTATTTTTGATTTTGTTTCCAAGAGGGCCCGTTCTTTTCTCTGTATACTCTGCTGTAGCTCCTGCCACTCCTTATGAAAAGACAAAAATAATTCAATAAAGTTAGCACTGATCTCTCATTTTAGGAACTGACTTCCCGAAATAATACAAAGTGTAGATTCGGGGGGGGGAAAAGGAAATGCAATAGCCATCCATATGTTAACCTCAGTGATGAAGAATAGATTATGGGTCATTCTGAAATAAATTCTTACCAATTATCAATTCATCCCCTAAAATATCTCCATATTTCAAAACTACATAATGGTCTTCTGTTGTCTGCACTGCACCCTAAGATCTCTTGTCCTGTGATGTAATTTCTCTTCTACAATAAGAAATAACCAGCTTCACGTTGTCATATTTTTACTACTGTTATTCTACTCTATCCATCCAATTTTTTGTGTTATTTTATTATACCAAGCAGTTTAGGACAGGAACATATTTCATACACACTTGCTGACGCCTAGTCTTGATTTCTACTTTTAAGAACCAGATGTTGGGAAATCTATAAAAACATTTTAAATAGGGAATTCTACAAGAAGTTCATTATCAATAGGCATCTACAGAAATTTTCAGTCTCCTCTATAATCTCTCAAGCTCTGCTCAGCCAGAAGTAATATTTCTGTGGGTTCAGAGAACTTTGTGTATGTTAACAGAAAAGTTTTCCAAGACACATGAGTAGACCAGCAGACCAACATGCTATTTCTCCAGCCCCACTGCAATGGCATCTCAGAAAAAAAGTGCAAGTCTTACTGCTTCATCATCCTTGCTTTGCTTCTCATCTTGTTCTCTGTCAGAGTCTCTATCACTTCCATCATCTTTATCACTTAAAGAGTCTCTGTTAGTGTCATCTTCATCTGATTCACTTCCTTTATCAGAAACATCTTCTTCTTCTTCCTTGACAACTTCCTACACAAAAAAGATAATAATAGTGTTATTCTTTTAAGTTTCAGAAAATGACATGATTCAAGAGCTCCAACACTGATAGTTTAACAGGATATGCAGTTAGGCATCTTGCAAAGAACACTACATACCAAGCTCTTACACACTGTCTCTTGTATGAATTGTGCTAGAGAATCTCTTACAGTCTGTATCTGCTACTCAGCCAAATACAGCTATGGTATTAAATGATAATGTATCCAAAACAGAAGAAAGAGACTTGTATTATGTTCAGTGGTGTGGTGCCTTTTCACTAACAGAATGGACATTGCTGAGGGAATGAATCTCTCCTCCACCCCTGCACAAACATTTTTGTTCTAGAGCATTCAGGGATCTAGAGCCAATTGGTGGATGTGTGGGGGATCTGTAGGGGCGGAAAACTTCTTGCACAACAGGTGAAGGAGTTTTTAAAAGAACAATACCATAAGAAAAATCAGGAAAAAAACTCTTGCTTTCATTACAGCACAGAAACATTCATGGCCAATTACTGCTCACCTCACCCCTAGAGGTTCTGGCTGTCTGACCATCAACATTAAGGCCTGTCTACACATTTTGAATGAAGATATTTGCACCTAATATGGGAAAGCAATTAAATATTACAGTTTATAATTGAAAGATCATTAAGCTTGCTTTTAATTTATATCATGCTTTTTCAAGAAACTACTTTCCAAGAATTTTAACCAGGATTTCCTGCCAAACTTTTGACTGAAATTAACAGTAAACCCCTCCCACAAACTCCATTCAAGATGATACATACACTCCCAGCTACCCCATTTGCTTGCTTTTGTTTCTGCTGCTTTGTCTGCTGCAGAGGTACAGGGGCTGCTTTCTTTTTTACAAGCTTTTTCTTCTTTGATTTGGAAGCCTTCTTTGTTCCTTTAGTCTTTTGTTGCCATCCTTTGTTCTTCATTTTATTAGTGTCACCTTGCTGCAAAGTTTAGAAAGGAAGGTTATGCACAGCTACTTTGGTGTCAAGCTACTTTTAAATGCTCTAGGTCTCAGGATAGCCTCAAGAAGATAGCAATGTAGTAGGAAAGAGCAGAGCCTCAGAAATTAATTTTCCGGACAATTTTCAGAATATCCCAGCTGGCATGATTTTGTTGCCTCATGATTCTGAGAATGGAAGTAAAAAAGTAACTCTCGCAGTGAGTGAGAAAGAACTAATGGCAGGACACCACTGAGTCTTTATCATCTATCCCATGTAAGAACAGCTGCCTCTTTAGAGGTTGGCTAATATATGCAATTGACCAACTGACTGAGAGGGAAGCCAAGGCACTCCAAGAGAAAAGGACAGGGCTGAGACAAGCCTCCCGTACCAAGTATCACTTATTTAACAAACATTTATATATCACTTGCTCAATATAATCCAGTGATTATAATTAAGAAATTATCTTCAAAGAACAAGAAAACCTAAATATCAAATACATACAAATACACAGAAGAACTGAAGAAAAAAACTGCACAAAATAACACAACAATGAATATCAAAGAAAAAATTAGTGGTAATCTGAGAAGTTTTAAAAGGACCATAAGAATCTCTGAAATAGTAGGCAACTGCATGTGGGGTTCAGCAGATGAGGCTGGTAACACTCCATTTTCTGAGACAGACCTCACTGCCCTGGCAGCAGCAGGGTTCAAGAAAGTACTGCACTTATACAAGCAGTAGAGGAGCATCGTCTTGGATAACTCCATGTAATAGATTTAATATAAGGGTTTCACAGAGTTACAAGACAATTACTGAAAACATTTAGTTATTAACTTACGCCATCCTCTGCAGGCTGCTCTTCAGCTGAACAGGTTGACTGCTCTTTTTCAAACACTTCCTGCACCGTGAGGCAAAAACAGTTGGTTAGCCTTCTCTACACCATCTATGTAAAAGAATACTAATCAAGTAAAGTGCCAGTTTGCCTTCCTGTTTACTTAACTTTTGCACCACAGGAAAAACATTTTGCAGCTTCATGGTGTCAAATATCTTGTGTACATGAAATGATAACAACGTAAATTAAAACTATTCCAGTTCCACATTGTAACACAACAAAATGTGGAAAAAAATCAAATGGAGTGGTGCTGAATATTTAACTGCAAGGCACTGCATATATTTAGAATGATTATTAGAAGTTGCTCACACTTCTACATTTGAAGATGCTAGTTTTTATCAGAGGATGATTCTCATTCAACAACCAGTCTAGACAGGGGTGAGCAGGTTTTATGCTTCTCAAGATCAGGTGCAAAGTAGCAGATCAGAACAAACACCCAACTTAAGAAAAAGGATGCCTCCGAGCTCATGACCTATACAAAGAATTTTGCTTCTTCTACCCACCTGACAAGGAAACTGGCCAACAATATCAAATAAAATGTGTGCTATCCATGGGTAATGCTTGAGTTCTGAGTCACTGAGGACTGGGAGATGAATGTATATGAGACAACTGTAGTGAGAAGTTGCACCGAGTGCAAGAAACTATGAAAGGGTCCACCTTTGGTGTTGCATCTGCAATGGCCCTTCAAACATCCA